>JANHFJ010003163.1:88265-99426 GCA_032468195.1 Cerberus rynchops
GGGGTCCCGAATTACTTGGGTCAGGTTCATGGCTGTCATGGAAGCCATGAACTCCTGAGCCACCCCCGAGGTCATGCTGGCAGAGGGAAGGTTGAAATCCCCCATAACCAAAAGCCTGGGGGTCTCCACCACCAAGCCGGCTATAACCTTGAGGAGCTCAGGCAGGGCCGACGCCACATAGCAGGGAGCCAGGTATGTGAGTAGAAGGCCCATCTGAACCCTAGAGCCCCACTTCACAAAGAGAGATTCACAACATGAAGGTGTGATAGGCATCCACCTTCCTGTACTTTTGACCTGTATGTGCCTTTTGGTAACCTTTCCTTTTTTCCTAGCAATGGATCAAATTCCAATGTCTGCTCTGAACCCATTGGAACTGAATAAAATCAATACTTCATCAGGGATTTATCTAAGGAAAACTTGAGGTATTCAGTATTTTTCTACTTGTAATAATCAGCAGCAAAGGACAATTCTATGTGGCTATTCCAGAATCAGTTAAATTAGAACTTGAATAGTCTGCCATTGTGAACATTTAAGCTTACACACTGATGCCTGAACCAACCTAAAAAATGTTTTCTTAAAAAAAATACTGATTTCCTTTAGTTCAACATGCCTAGTATTGTTTACAGTGTAAACTCAAAACTCCTAGATTTAACTATATAATGACATGAGGTTACATTGAGCAAAAAGGATTTCTCACTGTTTAACCCAGACAGATTAATTTGAAGTTTCATCTTTCCACTATTTATTATCGAATAGTTTTTAAAAAATGGTATGTGTAAGGATGAACGATGGATTGATGACATCAGCAAGTATTGGTGGGCCCAATTGCAAAAGAAAGCTCAGAACTGTATAGGTTAGAAACATGAGGAAGAGGCCTTCACAGTGAACAGACAATGGTGATGATGATGATGATGATGATGATGATGTAGTATTAAAAATACTGTCAATTGGCTTGATGTAACTTGGGGAGATACACAAAAAGTCATATAACACAAGGGGGCTAGATGGTATCACTGATGCTCCAAATATCATCGTCATCATCATTTTAGCCATTGTGTATCCACTGCAGGATGGCGGCATCTTCTGCATGTTTCCAACCAATATAGTCTTGAGCTTTCCTTTGCCAGTTGGGCCCATAATACTTGCTGGTGTTGTTGCTCCATCTTGTTTTAGGTCTCTTTTGTGGATGCTTTTTATCAAGTGGGATTCATTCTATGACTGCCGTGGTCCACCTGCCATCAATTCTTCTTGCTATTTCAATTCTTTTATTCTCTTGATGGCATCATATATTTTAGTTTGTTCTCTAAACCATGTGCAGGTCTTTCTATCTTGTCTTGTGTTGCCAAGCATATATCTTTCCATGGCTCTTTGCATCACTCATAGCTTTTGTACTGATTGTGAGGTTAGTGTCCATGTTTCGCTGGCATATGTTAGAGCAGGTAGCACACACTGATTGAAAACTTTTCTCTTCAAGCATAGGGAGAGGTTGTTCTTGAAAATTATGCTTAATTTCCCAAATGCCTGCCAGCCACATTTAACATGCCATTCAATTTCCTTTTGAGATCCATTAAGATCCATTGGCCAAGGAATATGTAGTAGTCTACTATATCTAGTTCACACACACACACACACACACACACACACACATTAAAAAACCTCACTTTCTTTGCTGAATTTATTAAACATAACCTGGTTCTTTTTCAGGTTTAATTTTAAGCTAAATGGTTCTCCTGTTTTGTGCAGCTCTTGTATGTGTCTTTGTAACTCTTCTGGGTCTTGTGAGAGGAGAACAACTTTGTCTGCAAATCAAATGTATTTTAAATAGGCACCACTGATTTTTATTCCATTTTTGCCCAGTTTACTTTGCGAGATATTTCTTCAAGGTAGGCTGAGAAAAGGATAGGGGTTTTTTTGGGTTTTTTTTGGATAGCTTCAAATATAAGCTTGCAAAAACTCATAAAACAGACTGTTTTCCTATAAATCTATGTATTTAATGAGACTGCTTTCAAAAACTGTTTCTGTAAAGTTATACATGCAAATAAAAGGATGCTTTTCAATGTCAAGAATAGAACTAAGATGCAAATCTCCAGTCGACTGCCAGACAGTAACAAAGGTTACCTGAAATTGAGTGGCTTAAAGATTTGACAAATAAACACAACTCATGAGTGGAGATGTATTACATGTTTTCTCACTAGTCACTAAACAAAGGAATGGTGATCTGTGATTTTCAAGGAATGTGTTCATGGAACATTCTTAATTTTTATTTTTTGCTAATTTAACTGATGTTAAATGATTTAGTTTAGTGATTTAATAAAAAAGTAACTGCCATTCCTATCTATATAGTTTACTTACATTAATACTTATTGTTTTTTTTTTAAAAATGCTATCATCAGGTATATTTTTTATTTTAAAAAATCAGACTACATGAAATCTTTATGTTGCAAATCCCAGATCTTGTTTATTTATAAAGCAATAAATATTCAAAGAAGCATAACAAATTTCACAGGCATGTGTAAACAAACTGTACATTATAACTGAACCTAGTTCAGGAAGGATTATTGGGGGGGCAGGGGATACTTCAAGAAGCACATCATCCTGAGTGGGTAATTTGTGGCAAAGGATATGGGAAGATGCTTAGAAACACTTGCGGTGGACAATAGATGGACCAGCCTCATCATACTCCTGTTTGCTAATCCACATCTGTTGGAAGGTTGAAAGAGATGCCAAAATGGAGCCTCCAATCCAGACAGAGTACTTTCGTTCAGGGGGGGCAATGATCTAAATGGAGAAAATAAACAAGATATTTATTTCAGAAGAAGCTGCATCAACCGAGGTTTCTAGGCAACACAACTTCGGTTAAATTGTTTCTAATAACAGTGACTTCTTAATAGTGAGACATTAGTGCACAAATTGTACTAAAATTCTACATCTGAATTCTGACTTGGGGAGAGAAATTATGAGAATCTTGATGAAAAAAAAGAGTATATTTTCTTTACTTGAATTGGCAAAGTAAAATAATAGAACTCTAGTTACTGTTGTTTATTATCAAATGGCCTGTTGGGATTTTTTTTTTAGGAAGTAGAAAATCTTCCCTTCCAATACATATATTCTTTAAACTCGAAACTTTTTCCATACTAAGTTCATGTAGAAGAGCATTGCTTAATAAAACAGTTTTAACCCTAGAGAAGCATTGGCCATAGATTTTATTGAATCTTTAGTTAGGAAAGTCTTACAAAGCTACTTCAATCTTTTCAAGAGCACGCTTCTCAGAGACTTGGCAGTTCAATATATGAAACAAGTGTTACACCTTGATTTTCATTGTGCTGGGAGCCAAAGCAGTGATTTCTTTCTGCATACGATCAGCAATGCCAGGGTACATGGTAGTACCACCAGAGAGTACGTTGTTGGCATACAGATCTTTACGGATGTCAATATCACACTTCATTATGCTGTTATAGGTAGTTTCATGAATGCCAGCAGATTCCATACCTTGGAAAGAAATGAATATTGATAAGCTATCAACCAATGAAGTATAGAGGAAGGACAACATTTGAGCATTATTAATAGAAGAAAGCTATAAGAAAAAAAAGTAAAAATAAAAAAAAGCATTTATCAAATAAGAATTTTCTATAAAAACAGAAGGTGGAATTAATCCATTAGGTGTGGGCAGGCCTCACACATATAGGCATTCCTGGGCTCATTTTCTGTAGGTTATAGATGGCTCTCTTTTTTTGTAATTGCAGAAAAGTGACTACATATTTTTACCATTTGAAAATAGGATGCACATGTACTGTAAGTCCTAAAAGGCATGCCACTATTAATAGGCAAATATCTTTCCCAAAGTCTCCTTAAAAACCCAGCCTTGTCTGCGTATGTGACATGGCATATCTACTTTGCAGCCCTCACTCTTCCACAAAATGTTACAGTATATGCAACCTTTGAATCCAAAAATGTTGGGGATTAACTTGTTTCTTAAACCACACCTGAACTAAGTACAAGTACATTTGGAAGGAAGGATTTTGTTTTGCTCTGTGAGAAAAATGAATTTCAGACAGAGCTAGTTATTTTTCTCTCTCTTCCTGTAGCAATTTTTACTATCTATGTTTCTATGGTATTTCATGTATTGCATCATTCCATGCGGCTATCACTGCTGCATGGACAAAAAGGCATAAGAACAGCTGGTCTTATGGCAGCACATTGTCATAGACAACTGGTCTTATGGAGGCATGTTGAACTGACCTGGACATCCCATGTGAAAATACATTTGAGTTGGGTTTGGAGATATAGGTTATATAAATTCAAATAAAATTAATGAAAATGCCATTGGAACAATGCCATTGCATGTAACAGTTTTGCTGTAATACAGTACACGACAGCCATAGCTTACAAACTGACAACTTGCATGTGAGAACTCTGAGATGCAGTAAATATTAGCACACGTGCTTGAATAAAAAATAAAAAGTCAAAATTGTGTTTAAGAAGGCAACAAATGATGAAGGTATGAATAGAAGCTTAGCAGTGAACATAAGAAAAACTTACACCAGAATTACAAATTCAAGGGTTACATTCCAATGTATTAGTTGACAGGTGGCATCTTAAAGTGAACTGAAATTAAATCCATAACAAGGCAACAGCTGATGAACAACTGCTCCTAAATCCACAAGGCTTGTATTATAAAGATTTGATGCATTATCAGTTGCAAAAGGAAATTACTTTTTCTATCATGCTGCTAAGTGATCACAGGGTGCAACTCCTAGGCATTTTACCTGATTTTATATAAATATATATAAATTAACCATCTAAAATATACTATAATTAAAGAAGATGGCCATTCTGAAATCAAAATAAACCAAAAATGGTGGGGGGGAGGATACACATATCGAAGCCACAAATGCCATGGTAATAAACAACCATCTTTTTTTAAAGATATTCAGCTTCACTTTGAGATTAGCAACATAATGGATCTGACACAGTCAAGACTGCCATTCTAAATTCAACACTGTGGAGGGATAAAACAATTAAGTCCTTTAGGCACATTTATGCAAGTCTAGAATTCTTCGCTTGAATATAGTCAAGGTTAAACTGCCAAATCAAACTGTACTTCAAAGGTATTTGTGGTTATATATATAAACACACACACACACCTTTATACCCAAGACAGCATGATCATCCATGAAGTCATTTGTAGCACAAAAGGAAAATAATTTGTGCCTTTGGCAGCATTCATGGCCTCTGTATTAATTTATGGTAATAGTTGCATTGTATGTTGAAGTAGAGAGATGGCCAGAGATAAAGATGTGCCCAAGAATTAAATACTTTAAATTATTATTTTTTATTTTGCTGGTGAAGAGAATTCTCATATCGTTGAATTAATCATTTCAATGTAAGTAATTAATGAAGATCAAAATGAGAGTTGTTATGGTTCTGACAACCTTATTTATTGGCATTGCTGCAGTAATTCCACACAGGAGGCAAATGCATTCCAAAAATAGTAACAGAACGCAGGATTTAAAAAAAATGTTTGGCTAGATGGATTGGGAACTCTCCAGCAACAGCTGCTGGTAGCCAGTTTCACTGTTATATTGATTTGTGTTCCTTTGTTTTAAAAATTAGAAATGTCAATCCCATTTATCACGTTTGCAAGATAGTTTCAAAATATTATAATGACTATAAGGCCATAAAATGATGCCCCTGTGTCCAGAACAAATGTCTCTATTGCAGGTAAGAGATGCAGTGATTTCTGGAATGAGGGAAAAGCTCTGAATTAATTGTAGTCAACAATAGTACTCAAACATCCCTTCAACAGTGTGTATAATGTAGATAGATTGCTACTCAAGATAAGACTCCTGATCAGCTGTTATATTAACACATGGACTTCTCTTCTTAGAAAGATTATATTTCGCTTTTTCATCCTTTTGTATACAAATGCATAACCTGAGGCTACAAAGCCACTTGTGGTTTTCTCCATGTCTTGAGTCCAACACCCATAGTCCCTCCAAAAGTTATTTCAAAATATTTCTTAATGTTGCTGAAGGAGAAAATGGTTTATATGTATGTATTTCTTTGAACTGTATATGTTTCAATTTTATTTTATTTTATTTTATTTCTGCCCTGTCTTTTGATTTGTTGCCCCCACTAAGTTTAGCATGGTCATCATCCCAGAAGAGAATATGCATTTTTGACAGATATTGCTACTAATTTCTATTATTTCCAAAATGTTTTATCTTTTTGTATTTTGCATCCTTTTAATTTTATATTTCCTGTAGAGTTTACTGCACAGAGAAGCATCCAGTCAGCCAGTCAAGACCAAAGTAACTTCAAGCTAAAGCTTCCATGTAAAAGAATTCCTTACCAATAAAAGATGGCTGGAAAAGGGTTTCTGGACAGCGGAAACGCTCATTCCCAATTGTGATGACCTGTCCATCAGGCAATTCATAACTTTTCTCTAGAGAAGATGAGGAGGCTGCTGTAGCCATTTCATTCTCAAAGTCCAGAGCAACGTAGCATAATTTCTCCTTAATGTCACGGACAATCTCACGTTCAGCTGTAAAGACAAAATCAAAAATGTATAGAAAGAAGGAATAGATAGAGATTAATTAGAATGCAAGCAAAATTGAAGTTAAAAATGGTCTCCCCATAGTTCAGTTTGGTCATTATTATTTCCATATATTCTCAAATAATTTTTATATGATGCTTAGAAATAGGAACAGACACTAGAGTTTCATCATATCTGATGATGGGAAAAATTATGGGAAAATAGAAATTATGTAGAAGCAATCTGGATCCCGCACAACTTTTTAATTTGATATGACACTGAAAATTCTACTGCTGGGTTTATATGCATACTCAACTATATACAACAGTAAATTTTTGAATTTACTTCTGAGAGGCATAAACATGGATCAAAGTACATTTCAACTGTAATTACCTGTTGTTACAAAGGAATAGCCACGTTCTGTCAGAATCTTCATGAGATAGTCAGTCAGATCCCTGCCAGCCAGATCCAGACGCATAATAGCATGGGGAAGAGCATAACCTTCATAGATAGGGACATTGTGTGTGACTCCATCCCCTGAATCAAGGACAATACCTGTAAAATAAAAAACTCCCATGTTGTTACAATGCCAGTTTTTTTAAATGTTCCTGCACATGTCATGCAACCTCTCCAGATGCAGGTTAGGAGAACAGAACAGAAAAAACACCAAAACAAAAAGAGAATGTGCAATTAAAGTCTGTTGTGACAAATTAGCATGAAACATAATCTTCCTCAGTTAGTAATTCTCAGTATTTTACAAGTTGAAGTGCCAAAGGAAATATTTTCTTAACTTCAGCCAACTGTAGACCTTGATGTTTCCTTGAACTAATTTTGGATCAAAATGACTTAATTGGATTATAGTCTTCCTTTCATATTTATCTCATCCTATAGCAGTTTGATAATGCCTCATTTTAATAAACAAAGAACTTAGCTGAACAGTGCGTTTGTGCCATTCAGCTGAATCTAAACTAGTTGTTTCTAATATGGGGATACACTCTTAAATTTGTCTTATAGATGACAATTCTCCTTATGTTCCCATGTTTTTTGCATACTGTGGTCCTTGAGATATATTCAGTGATGGTGCTTGTTTTCATGGTCTCACCACATCATCCTGCCATATCTTAATGTCTAGTATCATAAAAGTAGAACCAACTGCCTGAATCCCTCCTTCTAGGGCATCAGCTTTGATCTCAGTTGGATCTATTAGACTATAGACCTATATAGTAAGAAGATGGGATGATGGCAGTCACAGTAGATCATCAAGGGCATTTGAGTACATTTATTGGCAGCATCTGTTGAACTTGGTTGATACCTCAAAGCTAAGCAAGATCAGACTGTTAGTGCATAGCTGGGAGACCACCATATATACACTGGGAAATAAAATCATCATCATGATCTGAAATAAAGCAATAGCAAATAATGTCCATGCTATTGTTACCAAGATCATTAATTGTCTGTATCCATCAAAAGCTAAGCTCAGTTTGAGGGAAACTTTGCCTTTTGACTGACTGCAACAATGGTTTGACTATAAAGGTTTCAAAGACATTCCTGGCACTAATTAACCCAACACATTGGCAATCTCCAATATGTTATAAGGCAGACTTCCTTAACCTGAGTTAAAGTTGAGAGCATTTAAATTGCCAGACTTCTCCAGCTGCCATGGCTTTGTGGTGAGAATTTGAAAGTTAACTCATCTACAAGGGACCTAGCCGGGAAGAGCTGTTATGAGTTCCAAACAGCATGAAATCATACATCAATAACTATTACAGATGCTGCTACTTTAATATGTAAAGGACAATAATTTATATGGGTGTTTCAAATATGGTAAACCCACATTTTTTTCTGTAGAGATTCTCAGTCATCTAGGTCATGGCTGTCCCATGGCTGCCTGCTTTTTCAGGAGGCAACTGGACTTTGTTTTTTCTTTGAAGACATTTCACTTCTCCTCCAAGAAACCGAAGAAGCCTCCTGAAAAAGCACCTTTGGGACAGTGGTTTTTCATCTTTTCAAGAGGAGGGGGAAACATGTATTTTGGGATAGGAGTGTAATATTCTTTATTTTAGATTCTGAGCACTGAAATAGGAAATACTATTTTTCTAAACTGTAGAAAAGTAGCAGAGAAGTGGGCTTGTATCTGTTACAGGTTTATGTGGAAATACCTGCTATGTGCAATAATTCCCCATGTTAGGCATATCACAACTATACTCTTGATTCAGTAAAGTGGACATTACCATTCCTTTCATGTATAAATTACAGTTACAATTTCTACTTAATGCTGTTCTCAGTGATAAGCAAGCGGTGTTCATTAAAAGATTATGCCTTTCCTCTTAAGATAACTTTTAAATAGGAATATATTTGAGTTGCCACTATGGTGATTATTTGTGGTAGTATTAGACTGTCTAAGGCATCAGTTTCTCAAAAGTGAAGGATGGGGGAATTCTCTCGAAACCAGTATGATATTAAATTGCTTTAATCATTATATTATCCAAGGGAATTTGCAGGAAATGAAGAAATGCTAATTATTTGAGGCAATCAAATTTCTAAGAGTTGTATCATTTCACTGGTTGGTACGGTTTAAAAAAAATTAAATAGCACCACCATTCACAATCACCTGTGAGAATGCTCACATCTGAGATTTTACATTTTTGTTTTGAATTTAATTCTGCATTATGCAGGTGTCATCTGGAAAGTTGACTCCCACAGGCATTTTTCTAATCCATCCATTAAATGAAGAAATATGGTTTCCTTCATGAAATGGATTGACATTCTGTCCATGAGGGAAAGCTGCTTCAAATAATGAAATGAGCTGGTTTTGCATCTCAAGAGACAGAGCTACTTAAGGGCTTATACAGCATATAAACAGGTAGTCCTCAACTTACAACCACAATTGAGCCCAAAATGTATGTTGCTAAGTGAGACATTGAAATGAGTTTTTGCCTCCTTTTACAACCTTTCTTGTCATAGCTGTTCAGCAAATAACTGAAGTTTTTAAATTAGTAACACAATTATTAAGTGAATCTGGCTTCCCCATTGACTTTGCCTGTCAGAAGATCACAAAAGATGACCACGTGACCCTGGGACACTGCAACTGTGAGAAACATGAGTTAGTTGCCAAATATTTGAATATTGATCACGCAACTATGGGGATGCTGCAACAGTTGTAAGTGTGAAAAATGGTCATAATTCACTTTTTTCAGTGTCATTGTAACTTCGAATGGTCACTAAACAAAAAGCTGTAAGTTGAAAACTACCTGTATACTAGGCAACCCTGATTCATTTCAGTGACTTTCGAATTCAAAACCCTTATCAGCTCCACCCAACATGGCCAACACTAAAGGATTTGTAGTTGTAGTCTGAAAAAAGAAAGGGGGACCAGCATATTGTCTATCCCTAATATAAGCATTTACTAGGTCAGTGTTCAGGGAAGAATCTACTAAGGAAAACAATTAATTTATTCTTTTACCTGTAGTACGTCCAGAAGCATAGAGAGAAAGAACAGCTTGGATTGCCACATACATGGCCGGCACGTTGAAGGTCTCAAACATAATTTGGGTCATCTTCTCACGATTGGCTTTGGGATTCAGAGGAGCTTCTGTGAGCAGGGTGGGATGTTCTTCAGGGGCAACACGCAGTTCATTATAGAAAGTATGGTGCCATATTTTTTCCATGTCATCCCAATTAGTAATTATTCCATGTTCAATGGGATATTTCAAAGTCAGAATACCTCTCTTGCTCTGTGCTTCATCACCCACATAGGAGTCTTTCTGGCCCATACCAACCATAACACCCTACAAGCAGAAGGGACATGAAATCCTATTTCAGAAACCTGATGCCACCGTCTTTCTCCACCAAACACCCTCCGTGTGTGTTTGCACTTTAATAATAGCTTCTCACCAGTGTAGCTGTTGAATTCTACTAATCTATGGGTGTGAAGTTGAGAAATTGTAAATACACCGCATGAAATCACTGGCTTCTGAATGTAGATGCTTGAATTTAACAATCAATTTAATGTACATAAAGGTTTTCTTCTTTTGGTTGGCCATGAAACATATGTAACATGAAGATAAAGTAACACGATGTGGTATAATACGGTAGATTTCTTCTTACTTTCTCAAAGACAAAAAGTAGGCATCTGCACTTCCCAAACCAGTGATGGTCAGCATTCCTCCTTTCACTCAAAATCACAGCACTTACTAGTAATTTATTCAGTCTGCAACCGTCAACTTCAGAATATTCTCAAACCACCTCCTTAACCCATTGATTTTGGCAAGTCGGTTTTACGGACTCAGCAGTGCAGACTCACTTCTAAATCCTGAATTTGTATTTTCTAACTTTGAAGTCTCTGAGATTCTTTGATTAGCTCTTATAAAGGTATTGCTCCAATGTAACATTTGGATTTTCCCTTTATGTGAAATAGTGCAGTTAATCATGTGTTTGTGTGTGTTCTTAAATTACATTTTCAACAAGAAAAAATGTACTGGGGTTAAATTACCATAATATTGGTACTTTTCTTTTTATGTACTGAGAGCATATGCACCAAAGACCAATGCCTTGTGTGTCCAATCACATTTGGTCAATAAAGAATTCTATTCTATTCTATTCTATTCTATTCTATTCTATTCTATT
>JANHFJ010003164.1:57963-69484 GCA_032468195.1 Cerberus rynchops
CTGTCAAACTCTCAGTTAAGCGTTCTTGTTATGTCTGTGCCTGTTGCAATAAAGAGCTGTTTGTTACTGAAGAACCGGGTCCAGCCTCTCCTTTTCCCAAATAAAACACATAGTATGATGGCTGTAGGGACACAGTTCTAATTTTTTGTCTTGTATTTCTGATTCTAAGGTTAGATAAGAGACACATGACCCCCAGTGCTGGTGAACATTGAATTAATTTATTGGAAACCATGCTATTGGAAACTATACCATAGACCATAGAGGCACAAGTGCTAACTTTTTTTCCTTGTGTATTTGATTCAAAGTATCATCAACGTTTGCCTACCTAAAGAGCAGAGGCATTTAAGAAAATTATGAGCCTTGGCATTGTTTTGCCAAGTGTCAGAGTGTGATCAGGAGCATAGATAATTAGTTCTTTTGATCCAGAGACAATAAACAATAAATAAAAAGATTTTAACATTTTTTATTATAGCCAACAGATTTAAAAGCATAACATAAAAAGCATACACACCAAGCAAGATAATATCCAATTTCCTTACAAGCTGCCAAAAGCTCCTTAATAATGACAACAGAGATACCTCTCTTCCACAGTACCCAGTGTTAGATTCTGTACAGAAACTCCCGAAGAACAACAACAGCCTCAAGGCTTTTATCAAAACCTGACACCATGTCTTCATGGCAATGCTATGGCCATGCAGCTGAAAGATCTGACATTGTCTAGGTGACACATAACTCTGGGATGGGAACTGAAAATTAGAGATTTTCACAAATTGATAACTATGTGCAGATTTCTTCCCCTTCCCCTTTATTTTAACAAGAGTGAAAAAAAACAGCAGGCTAGCTCTAAATGTGCCCAAACTTTTCTTAATACAAAGGACAAATCAAAATATGTTACTAAACTTCTGGAAATAACTATGATCTTCCACACTACACTACTCATGCTGGTATACAATGGGTTAATTTATTGGAAACCATACAAAATCTAATTATGTAGGGTCATTAATGCTCTCGGACTTCGCTTGTTTTCTTGCAGACATTTCATTTCCAAGCTAGATACCATAACATCATCAGTGCTGGTAAGGAGTGGGGTTTGCTCTCATTTGATACAGTATATTAGTGGCTTGCCCTGTCAATGTTAGTGGGAGGGGTCTTGGTGATTCCTTGACTGGGTTGTTGTGTACTGTTTTTGCCTGAGTTGATTGGGGTATTGCTTGCTTCTTGATTGTTAGTCTAATGTTAACCTTAGTGTTAATCTCTGTCTATGGATTCAACTCCATCAACTACCCACTACACTGTCTCCAAAGAATCAAAGATGTGATCATAGATGAAGAATGAAATCATAGTCCCATTTCCTATCACAGCACTTTTCACAGAATTAGCCAAAGAAACCATGGTTGCACTAATACACAGACACCCAATTTAATCTACTGAGCCAGTAGATTTTCAGTTTATCTCCTTTTCCTGCTTTCCAGCACTGCATCTTTTTTTAAAAAATAGCTTTTCATAAATATTAGTACAATTATAATCTGGTCTCCTATCTTTGGTATGATGCTTTATCACACTTTCAAAATGATATGACACAATCAGAAGAAGGAAGTATCAGAAGGCTTTATTGCTTAAAAAGAAAAAGAAACACATTTTTCTACAGCTCCAAGTCAAAGTAGATAAACTTACAGAAAGCTGACTATTAACAGAGAAAAGACAATCAAAATTTAGGAAAAGGAAGATTGGAAACATTAATTTTTCCATAGAAAACAATAGTTTCTATTATAGTTTATATTTGGTTATGCTCAGTTTGTAATAAAACTATTATAAAAACTCAAGAAGAATTTTCTTCATTTAGTTCAAGGATTAGCATAAGGGATTTTTTCCTGTCTTCAATTAAATCATGCCAAATTCTCAGAGAATGCCTGACAATTCCTTCATTTTCTTGCCAAAATGGTTGGCTTTTTTTTCCTTCCTAGGACTCAGAGAAAGTGACTGGCCCAACATGACCCAGCTGGCTTTGAAATGGGACAACTTACTACAGCCAGATCATTGCCATTGCCTCACCCCTGCTGGCTCACCATGGGACAATTTGCCATAGGAACTCACCATGGGAGAATGCTGGAGGCTCCTCCTCCTCCCATATTTTTTGAACTCTGTGACAGAAACTCCTGTGCACTGAAAAATGTATGACTTTTTCCAAGTGACCTTTTTTCTGGTGGGAAGAGGAAGTGCCCCTCTCCACTTCATCCTCCCCCTTTTTTTTTCTCCTGTCTAAACTACAGACTAGAAGGAG
This sequence comes from Cerberus rynchops, assembly GCA_032468195.1. Taxonomy (NCBI): domain Eukaryota; kingdom Metazoa; phylum Chordata; class Lepidosauria; order Squamata; family Homalopsidae; genus Cerberus; species Cerberus rynchops. Next base: position 60,245 of record JANHFJ010003164.1, read on the forward strand.
GAGGGTCCTCTCGCCTCTGGCATTCTTCTGCAGTGAGTTATCCGTCAGCAAGTTGCCCATAGCAAGTTGTCTTAAAGGAGTTGGCCAGGGTGAGATAACTGGAATAAGATGGCTGGGGCAAGGCAATGGCTGGAGCTGGTGGCAGTGAGCCAGCAGTGGGTTGTCCTAGATCCACTGGCTTTGTTCCTAAGGCAGAATTAGAACTCACAGTCTAACCACTACATCAAACTAGCTTTACATATAGGTAGATGTAGTTTAAAATAATGATTTCCCCAAGTATGTTATGTTTAAGTAAAAGAGTATAGTTACTCTATGCATAAATACAAAAATGTATTTTAAGTAGGCAAAATTTTCAAATTAAACTTACTATATAAACTTGTTTCAATTTGATTGATTAGTGTGACATATTTTCAAATCCATAATACTATTATGAGAAGTATATAAACTGGAACAGAATACCAGGCACATGAGAATAGCACAGAGGATGTTTCAAAAGTGTTATGCAAAATAGGGTATGCTAAGGTGTACCCTAAAGATAAGTCAATATTTTTCATTTAATTAAACTATTCAGCTCCTGCCACAATCTAGTTGAATTAGATTACTGAAAGCCTATGCTTTCATCTTCACAAATTCCCTGAAGTGCCTGATTCAATCTGCACTTTGCCTCATCCTGTAACAAACTAAAGGATTGAAAAGAATGCTTGAGGGCTAAAAGAACCCATACTGAACAGATAAGTTTTGAACTCATTTTAAAGATACATTCCTATGTTCTTTGTGATTTGCTTTACTGATGTGGAAAATGGTTTATATAATAAATGCAAACAATTTTGCTTCCACTTGGTTTGATGAATTTGTTTAAGAAAATACTATTTTATACACAACTCTTGTTCTTCAAAGAAACTAACCTATCTGACAATTATCAGACAAAACATGAAGGGGGAAGGATTTTAATCATACATACAAAATCCAAAATCAGTTACTATGCAGAAAGTGAAAGATTACTTGCTTATGAATCACAACACATAATTTCATATGCTTCCCTCACAGTTTACCCTCTGAGACAATGTTTGTGACCAACAAAAGGTTGAATAATTGAATATTCAAGAACTGGGCAATAAAGAGGCAAGATAGGGTTATAGAAAACATTCATTTCAATTGACAGGATTTGGAGGCTCAACTGACTGTACAGAAATTAAACTACTGTACTTCGGTGATAATGGATGAGTCCCTGTCAAGCAAATGAGGTGTTAATTATTTATCAACCTTTCTTTAATTCACACTTCTGATAGGGGTACAAGGGAATTTAGTCCTTATGCTTGAGATTTGCAATTTCAGATTTATCCACAAGAGGTCAAAGGGTATATGCTATTTTATCATGATTGTGAAACCTGGAATCCCATGGGAATCTAAGAAAGCTCCATACAAATTAACAACCTCTGCTACCTAGCAACCAGTAACATTGTCTGCTATCTAGCAACCAAAAAGTGGGGGAAAATACAATTAAAAGAAAATGTTAAAGATTCTAAAGCATTATAAGAATGACAGGAATATGAGATCCAGGAAGCAAAAATCTAGAATGACCAAAAAGGAACAGTAAGCACATAATGAGTGTATGTGCTTTGTAAGTATCCTCTTTTGGCAGTCCAGTTAGCTATACAAGAGAGGTTAAAAAACAGTATCTTCTTTTCCAAGGAGAATAAACATTCAAATTACTTAAAAACAGATTTCAAAACAGCATTATTCATCACAAAAGTGCTGATAGATATCCCTTCTAATTAGAGTAAGTAGTAAATGATGTTTGAATTAAAAACCCAATATGTTGTGACCCCGTAGCTGAATTAATTAATTAATTAATGCATGCAACATTTTGTATTTTAAAGAAAATATGACAAGAGAAAAGATTTAATTGTGGGTGGATGGATGGATATATTAAAAGAGAATTACTTGGAAGACAGAAAATGTTGCTGATTCTTAAAGGAATTTGATTCCAATATTTAGATTAAAGGAGCTGTGTGCAAAAAGCATATTTTATAAAATGATTTTTACACCACCCTATTTTATAACTGTTGGGAAATAATGTATAAAATAAACTGCAGAAATTTAAAAGAATAGGTAGAAAAGGGGCTCCTTTATATTTTAGTGGAGATCCTTTGCCTTCCCTGTTCTTCCCTCAAACTTCTCATGACTTTTTGGTAGTTTACTGTATAGGGAATCAAAATTCTCTTTAAATTTGAGATTCAGAATAGAAAGTTAGTATTATTTGCTTTAGGACTGCGATCCATTTCTTGTACACTTCAGTGAAAGAGCTTTGTTTCATCACATATATTTCTGAAATATTTTTCCTGTACCTCTTTTAAGAGAGGTAATGACAATGGATGAGGAAATCACTGTGGAATGAGACTGCCACCTGACATTCTTTCTTTTGACATTCCTTGTTATATATAGCTTCCAGAGTTTTCTTTTTAAAAAACAACCAAGATCAGAAAGATAAAAGAGTATATTATTCCTCTGATCACTTGCTTTACTGGGCAGGCATAACAACAGGTCAGTCTTGTTTTAGAATAACCCTTTGACTACTTGCTTTCTTGAGCACCAGGCTTGACATGCTGTCTTTAAGGTTGGCAAGCATGAGTCCTTATTTAAAAAAAAATGAGACAGAAAGCATCCTAGTGAAAGTCTCAATGTGATGCAAACCTACAGAGCTTACATTAACTCTTCGTTGCTAATAATACTCTATATTTGCCAGGTTATTGCAGAAAGGTGTGAGAATTGCTCAAAGGTTAGCTGGCATAAGTTTCTTATTGCTGAAGTCTCTGAGTTTTGCAGCTGCACAAGGTAACATAATCATAGACAGACAGGCTAGTTTGCAGACAGGTGTGTATTAGATGAGAATATAGATGAGAAAAGGCTTTGAGGCTGTCTGGTAGGCCTACTTCCATTGTCACATAACCTCTTGCAGCTAAGCAATTCTGTGAGCTAGAGGAATGAAGCTTTATTGGTAGATAATATGTAGAAAGAGAGTGTATGGTTATGGCAATCATTGATGTGAATATTCCACCACACTGCTTCTCTTCCAGCAACTTATCACTTTTCCTGCTGCAAAATTAATGTGAGTTTTTGCAAGGTAACTATGTTACAGTCTCCACTGATTCCCCAGCAGTTTTTTTTCTTGGCACATCAGATGAGCTATGGAACAGCCCAACAACTCATGCCCATGAAACAGAGATTGCATATCATGTTCATCAAACTGGCATCACTGCTGAATACCATAAATCTGAACAAATTGTCCTCCCCTAGAAGCCAACTTTTCCCTATGCAATTTATGGCATGCATCATCTCATATTCAGTATAGCTTCTGAATATATCATCCATTTTTTTCTTGGTTGAAATGTATCTCAAATGATATTTGAACATTTTCTCACCTAATCTGTGATGGAAAAGTAGTATGAATTCTTATTCCATTGTTTCATCATTCCTGTTATCTCTTTCATGAAAAAAGGACAGGGCTAATTTTGGAAAATGTGAAGTAGGTTTTGTCCATTTAATGGCTCTTATTGTAGCCCATGTCTTTATTTTAAAAATGAATGAAATCTCAAACGGATGTTATAAATCATTAATAGGTGTGATTATATATTAGTATTATCATTTATGTCCAACTTTTACTTATGCCTAATAAGAATAGTAGGGAATAATTCTTTCTAAATTCCTCAAGTAATGCACTATTTCCATTTAAACATTTAGATATGATATTCATTGAAAGTGACATTTTTATATCTAATTAACTTCTGTACAGGAAGGAACTCTTAAAGAATGGCTTTGAACTTCATGAACTTTGTTAGCTAAGTACATCCTTTTTAAAGAATGTATTTTGATATTATTTAGCTTTTTTTTGTCTTTAAATAGTAACTCATTTTTCATCTGAATATGGCAAATCACAGCTACTGGTGATAGTGCTACTTACTTGCAAGATAACTCAAGAAATATAATTTCATTTGCAATAAATTCATTTATAAGTTAATATATTAAATAATGTACTGAAACATCTTATGATACATGTTATTTTACATATTCAGCACAGTGTAAAATCCATAATAATTCATTGCATTAAAATGAATCATATTTATTTTATGAAATGATTGGAATTATATTTCTGAATATAACTGACATGTTACGACCCTAAGATGTTTAGACGTATTCATTCAGCGCATCAATATCTATAGAAAGAAGGCTTGCTTCTAAAAGTATTTGCAATGTGTGACAAATTAATATTTAGTTGGTCTGTTAAAATTGAAACTGCATTTATAACTGTTTCTGGTTAACTGAAATTTGATAAGCAATTTCAAAAAATCACTTGTAGCCATATCTTTATTAGGAAAATACTTCTGATGACATTTATTACATTATTTCCTAGATCATTTCCAAAATAATCTCCTTAGAGAAGGAACATCACAATAATTATTTATGCTGTCAATTGCAATAGTTCTAGTGGACTATTGCTTTCTAGGATTCATATATAACATAGAACAGAGGTAAATTTTGACTAAGTTTGTGAATGAGACCAATATTTTAACAATACTTGAATTCAAAACATCACTTTCACCAAACCAATAAGCATGGTACCTCGGAACTATGTCATTCTTGCTTTATTCATGCTTTTCTAGATCGCAGTTAACAAGAGATGTAGGTACTGTACGTAAGCTTTCCATTAGGAGTGTGATGCGCTGATTACCTTCTAGGGCAGGAGTGTCAAACTCAAGTTTATTGAGGGTCGCATCAGGTTGTGTTTGACCTTGGGGTGCCAGGGAGGGCATGGCCAGGGTGGACATGGCCAGTTCATCACTTGTGTCATGATGGCCTCCTGCAGCTCTGTGCCAGCAGAAACAGAGCTTGGGGCTGTACACAGCCCACCTGAGCTCTGTTTTTGCTGGCAGAGGGCTTCAGGAGGCCATCACAGCCAAAAATGGAGCTCAGGGGCCCATATGCAACCCCTCTGAGTTCTGTTTTTGCTGGCAGAGGCACTGCAGGCCAATCCTTCATTGTTTCCAGGGTGGCCCCATGGGCCAGATCTAAACATTCCTAGTGGGCCTTGAGCTTGACACCCCTGTTCTAGGGCATTTTGAGTAAAAATCTGTACAAGTATTTATCTGAACACAGAGAATTTTTATAGAAATACTTTTTACACTTGTAACATATCTCTGTGTATGGAAAAGTTAATTTTTAAAGGACAGTTCAGGAGTTTAGGGAAGAATATGCCCCATGCAAATAGTCTTGAAAAGCGTGAACATATTAACAGCTGCATGTACAGTATATACACTCTTTGGCCATCCATGGATACAGTTTCAATATATTGGTGATTTAGCCTATTCTTTTCTTTAAATGGAAGAAATCCAAATGGAAATTTACACAGATGCAGCTCCTTTCCCTCTAAAAAATTAAAGATTAATTTTCTCTAAAAATTAAATGCTCTCTAAATTAAGCAGATGAAAACCATAAAGGATACAATAAGTAAAGCTAAAATTGCATATTGCAAGATCAATTTTATTTTTAATTTCATCTTATCTGCTTTCACATATATTAATAAGGATATTTTAACTTCAAGATAAAAAATGTATGTTTTTCAGGTTGTTTTTTTTAAATTATTTTCCTCATGCTTTCTTACAATAATAAATCAATCATGCTCATCTCTAATGTTGTTGAAAACTCTATCTTACAACATAAACCAGTCCTGAATCTGATCTGAGAAATTCATTTGTGAATCCTTCCCAGCTCCAGTGCAAGTAATGCTTCCAAAACAAAGGGATAGGGGAGGAGAATCAATTTCCCATCCCTCTTCCTGCATAATTCAATAAAGCATTAATGATGTTGTGAACAGTAATAGTTTTATTACTAATAACCAGACATACAAGCAGTTAAAACCAAATCAAGGTATGTTGTCAAGGCAAATCGCCTTTTCATTACTCTCATAGACTTGCCCAGCCTGGATTACTGTCTTCTCTCTGCAAACTGAGCAGTACATTTAAGGATAGAGTAAACATGTTGAATACTCAATTGTTGGGTCTGCAAAAATCACATGGAACCCCTTTCTTCATTCTCCTCTACCCTATTGGTTCCTAGCCTATCTAACACAGTCAGTGGTGGAATTCAAATTTTTTTACTACCGGTTCTGTGGGCGTGGCTTGGTGGGCATGGCTGGGGGAGGTCATGTGACTGGGTGGGCAGTTTCTGTAAGCAAGGCAATAAAGATGAGGCTAGAAACAGCACCAGGATGTTTCTTTCCTGCCTTCCTTACAGGATTAACCATGTAAAGTGGGAAGAAAACAAAAGGAGATTTCTTCTAACAACCGGTTCTCCGAACTGCTTAGAAAATTTACTACCAGTTCTAGCGAGCCTGCTAGAACCTGCTGAGTTTCACCTCTGCATCCAGTGTAGCCTCCACCATGTGGGGTTAGTCTCCAGACTGAGTTAATCTACTTGTATTTCAAAACCTGCAGAACCATGGTAGATTAACTGAGTTAATCTACTTTCTTGGATTTGTACAGCACATTGAGACCAAAACTGGCTAATGCAACATCGTAGCTTCAGCTATTGGGCAAAGCCAGGTTTAATCTTCTAATCTTGGCTTCCAGGGGCCCAAATCATGGCGTGTTCTTCAAAAGTAACTCAACCTTTTTCCCGGAGATGGTGGAACACACCTGAAGGCGCCCGTTTGGGGGAAGCCTGACTAACATGTTCTTCTTGACATAGCATTTAATCAGCCCTCTGGAATTTACCGCTGTAGGCAGTGAGCAATTGAGTCAGATCCTCCGATTGGGAAGCCTCTCTTCCCAGGCCTTGGAAAATGTCTTTGATTGAAACGTTGCCTTCAAGGCATAAACCGATTACAAGCTCAGCTTGGTACCGAGCTTTGTGTAATAAGCCAGGAATGCAGCAAGGTGGGAGTGGCATCTACTCCTGGTGGAGTGGAGATGGGAAAAATTGGGCCACCTTTCCAGGCAGGAGTCTGGCCTTACAGTAACAAAAAAATCAGCCACTGTTTCATCCAGTGACACACCGCTTGTTGGCTTCTGTCCACGTGTTAGTGGATTATTTCTTGCAATTGGCTTTCAGTGGCTTGGAGGTTTGTTCTTGTCCAGGAGGATCTGCATTGCCCTCATTATTCATAGGTGTTTTGCTTAGACTGGTGGCTGCAGGAATTGGGTATATCTAGTTTAATGAAAAATAAGACTAGGGACAGCTAATAGTTGTCTTCCAGTATTTGAGGGGCTGCCCCAAAGAAGAGGGGGTCAATCTAGTCTCCAAAGCATCTGAAGGCAGGACAAGAAGCAATGGATGGAAACTCATCAAGCAACCTGGAATTAAGGAGAAACTTCCTGACAGTTAGAACAATTAATTAGTGTAATGGCTTGCCTCCAGAAGTTGTGGGTACTCTAACACTGGAGGTTTTTAAGAAGAGATTGGCCAACCATTTATCTGAATTTTCTTGCTTGAACTTGGACTAGAAGATCTTCAAAATCCCTTCCAGCTCTGTTATTCTGTTAGGAGTATGCAACTTCACAATTTTAAGACCTGTAGACTTCAATTCCCAGAATTCCCCAGGTAGCATAGCTGGCTGAGGAATTCTGGGCATTGAAATCCAAAAGATTTAAAATAGCCAAGGTTGGATACCCCTTGCCCAGACTTTCTATCTATCTATCTTCTGTCTTCAGTCTAATATCATGGATAAATGACTTAATCACATCAAAATATGGATGTTGGGCCTTTATTCATCCCCATAACTAATAATTACAGCCAAAAATGTCTTTGTTGTTCCTGTAAAAATCATCAACCTGTATAAGCATCATTATATCTTCTTGTAGGAAACCTCTCAGATGGTTTTTTATTTTTATTTTTGGCAGATAAATGATCTGTGGAAATCAAGATAATCCTCCATCCTAGGATTATGATCAACTTGCTAGCACTACCTTTTGGATGGGATCTTGTGATTGGCATAGCTAAATACTCTATATTCTCTTCTTCCTAAATCATTTGATAGTCCTTGACATAGGACAATTCCTTCAACCACCATTTGAAGTTATAATGGTGTTGGAAAAAGTAACTTACAATTGGTCCTTGCCCTTATGCCCATTGTAGCAGTCGCGTCCCTGTGGTTACTTAATCCGAATCTGGGCACTTGGCAACTGGCATATATTGATGGTGGTTGAACCCAGGATCACATGACCTACCATTTGTGATCATCCTGGGGCTTCTGACAAGTCAAGTCAATGTGAAAAACTGGCTTCACTTAAGGACCACATTCATGGGAAAATTTGGGCCACCTTTCCATGTAATGACCACACGATTCACTTAAGAACCACAACAAACTTGTTGTAAACTTGGATGCTACTTCCTTAACGGCCACTTCACTGTGTGATAGACGTCCCAGGCTCCAGTGCAGTCATAAGTTGAGGACTACCTGTAGTTTTAGTGAACAGCAGTATCAAACTCGCTCTGGATTGGATTGCATGCATCCAGTTTTCAGGGACTCGTCGGAGTCTTTTGACACCAGCCTAGAAAGAGTGTGTGGGAAGTGGGAAACTAGTGATGGAGGGAAATTGGTTGAAACTACTTTTAATGCAAGTTTCCAAAAATCTCCAGGCCAGGATCACTCCCCCATCTTGGACCCAGCTGCCTTCTGGCTTCCTTCCCTGGCAGAAAAGCAATCTCAATCTGCTTGGTGCAAAGTTCAGAGAATCCAACCTTTAAGATCTGAGAAGGAAATGGCAATGAAAGTTGTCGGGGTGGTGCCTTGTGGCAATCTTGCCAGTTGACATCTGTCATTTGCGCCCGGAGACAGGAAGCTCTAATTACTTGCATCCTCTGAGAGAATTGAGACTTGTCCATTGTTGCCTTTTATGATTAGCCTTTCAGCTGCGTTGAACGAGTTCTGTGTTCCTCTTTTGTAACACGTTGGGAGGAGTGTTACGCTTAGCATGGCATGACGTCATGTGAAATCTGTTTATCTGCTTTCTTGGTTTCTGTTCTTTGAATGCAACTCAGCATTCTCCAAACACAACGAGTTGTGTTTCTACCACAGTTCTATTTTGGTTTCATCTGACCATATGACATTCTCCCAGTCCTCTTCTGGATCATCCAGATGCTCTCTAGCAAACTTCAGATGGGCCCGGACATGTACTGGCTTAAGCAGGGGGACACGTCTGGCACTGCAGGATCTGAGTCCTTGGCGGCGTAGTGTGTTACTGA
>JANHFJ010003165.1:77595-92521 GCA_032468195.1 Cerberus rynchops
ATTAAGATTACAATCCCCTTTAATGCCCTATCAAATCACTTCTCCATATCCAATGGCAGCTTTTGAGCTACACTTTACATTTGTGTTCCACAAATGGAAAAAGAAGAGCTTTGCATGTGTGAAAATGAGGCCACTCTGCTGGTAGCTGTCTATATCTCTTGCTGCTGCTTCTGGGGGCCTGCGATTTTCCTCAATACTCTTTTTGGAGCCAGTCAGGTAGCTAGCTGAGGCTAATTTACTAACACAAAAACAAAAAAAACCCCACTTCTGAGGTTCACAAAGGCATCTTTCAAATTGCTCTCCTGTCATTTTGAGGAAGCAATTATAAACCCACAGGCTCAAATTATCATCTGCAGGTGCAAGAGTGATGCAGAAAGAACCTTACTAGAACTTGGCTGTCAGTGAGAATCAGAGAGATGCTTTAAAGATCATGTCAAAGATTGAAATATGGGGCAGGATTTAAGAAGCCACCTCATAATTTTACCTCATTTAGCCTTCATAACTGACTAGATGAATCTTCTAAAATGGATGAAACTATTTTATATTGGCTTCTGTTCATCCAAAAATAAGGCTAAGGTTGCATTAAAATATATATGCAAGATTCCTCAGTGCTACCAAGATCAGGATAAGTAGTGAAATGAGGCACAGTGGCCAGAAGATGGCATTAGGCACATTAAGTTTCTTTTAATAATCACATCAAGTGCCCAAGCACTGCTATGCTGAATCTCAAAACACACCTTTATTTCATTTTTCCAGTCCCACATTGTTGTGATATTTAGTCCATCGCATTACAGTTCATGGCCAAACAAGAATAGTGTAAGATTACCAAGCAATGCAATGTTGATAGGAAACTTCCAAGTAACTTTCAAAATCAAGTATTTCTAGACATAATATTTTGGATTTCCTTTAAATAGTACCTAGTAAAAGAATGACTTCTTTTACTACTAAAGGATTTTATCATCTGGGTTCATAACATCTCTTTCAACACTAGACAGTTCTGATCTAATCTTTTTGCATGTTGAATTGTATTCAATCATGTATTTCTGAAATGACATTCTTTTAGAGAATTTTAGTATTTTTTGGTCTTCAGCTTTTCCCTTGTATCATAGAATTTTGGGAGCCTTGCTACAAGTCTTCTATTCTGAACAACATCTCACTTTTAATTAGTTTAAGTTTAATTAAAAATTGGGATACTCCAATTTCAATTACATTTGCAATCACTGAAATAGTCTGCGTTGAATTTCCAATCATAATGCAAGGTAATATCTTGCTATCATTAGCAAAGAACAGAAACATAAGAAAAAGCAACAAAACGAAATGTAAAGAATAAAAGAGAAAAATCGGAAGTCAGTTTATTCTGGTTTTGGCGTCAGCAAGGTATTTATTGGTGTGTGCAAAACATTTCAAATCTAAACTGCTTTAAATTCTAAACTGTTTTGAGTGTGAAGTAATAGTTGTGAGTTTGAGACAGGCCATTAGAAGCATTTTGGAAGTATTCTGAATTTGGAACAGCTGCGTTTCAAAAGCACAATACTGTTTCAAGTTTAACACACTAGGAGAATATACAAGACAACCCATTTTGCAATTGACATAGCTGTTTCACACTCAAAAGAAAGGATTTCAACCCTGAAAAATGGGGTGCTGCAAATTTGAAATGGTTTAATGTGGAATGTTTTGCATATCATAGTCATTTTTCATGCCATCCAGAATGTAATATAATGCAATGACAAGTGTTTGGAAGGACATCAATGCAATTCTATACATGACTACACTGGAGCACATCCAAGAAAATACCAAAAGTGAATAGAGGTGGGTACATATAGCAGGGATAAGAATTTTCTATGGTGTGAGGGTTATATTGCCCTAAAGGACACATTCCGGGGACTGAGTGACATCAGAGACTAAAGGGCTACAACCCAAATCTAAGAAAAGTAGCTCATTATGTAATGAAAGCTATACTTAGAACAAAGGCGTGAGTAATTAATTTGGACATCATGCTGATGGGGCTGAGATCTTTGAATTCTGGCAAATAGAAAAATCCTTCACAAGGCCGCTGCTCATTTATTGTAGTCCTCTCGTCCGGTAAAGTATGATTAATCAACTTTCACATGACTTTGTTAAAACTACTTTGAAAGCTTCCATTCGAATGCTAATGCATGCTGTAAATAGAAGTGAGATAGCTGCTGGGCAAGTGTTTCCATTATGGAATTATCCATCATGATGAAAACGTAAAAGTTTTTGGCTGATTCCGCATAACCATTTCTGAAGTCCAAATTGAGGAAATTACTACTCTCAAAACAGAGGTAGCTTCTACTCCATCCTCAGAAACTTAAGAATCTTCAAAGTTGCTTACATATCAACAAACATACCCCAGATCTTCTTTCATTTCTTTCATAAAGTACAATTTTCACTTGGAAGAGATGAAATAATATAAACTGGGCATATTTGACCTGCCCCCACTCCATCCCTACCACTATAACAACTATAACTATAACACACATATACATACGTACATTTTTTTTTTATAAATAACTGATGGTGGCAAACAAACCTAATACTCCTTCCTCCTCCTATTTTCCCTATAACAACAACTCTGTGAGGAAAATTGGGCTGAGAGTGAGAGACTGGCCCAAAATCACCCAGCTATTTTCATGCCTAAAGCAGGACTAGAACTTGATGTCTCTTGATGTCTAGCCTGGTGTGTCAAACACTACACCAAACTGAGTCTCAATGTATAATAATGTAACAAGTAAATAAATTAAATTAGATGTTCTGGCTCATTCACAATCAGTTCATTTGTAGAGTGGAGTGGAGTGGAGTGGAGTGGAGTGGAATGGAATGGAATGGAATGGAATAGAATAGAATAGAATAGAATAGAATAGAATAGAATAGAATAGAATAGAATAGAATAGAATATAGATTGGCTATGTGATTAGACACACAAGCAATTTGTACATACAAATAACAAGTGATAAGTCATGATCATAAATCATAAGATACAAAAAATAAAAATATGTAACCATTGAATATAGAATTTTAAATATTGAAAACAAATGATAATTTATAATATAATTGTAAGTGAAGATCATGAAAGAATGGCACAATTTTTTTTCTGTAACCAACTAACACACTGTAAGCTTAGAAAAAAGATGATATTTTTAAGGTTTATATGTTTTTATGTTTTGTATGTTTGTGTGTGTGATTTTTTTTATATGTTTGTTTAAAAAATAAAAAAACTTTCTTTAAAAAAAAATCATAAGATATAAATCATAATAATAAGTGTCCCAGGATAATGTTACAGGATCCAATCTGGATTGGTTACTGGGACCAGAACATACTGCTAGAGAGGTTCCCTGAGGATGGGCTCCAGCATGAGTCCAAAAGCTCAAAAGACTAAACCTCTGGTCCTGGTGATCGACCCAGATTGGATCCAGTTCCTTAGCTTATATATCCATTGCTAAATTATGTGATTGTGACAATACCCTAGATTTGTTTCAGCCCTAAATTCATGCTTGTTATCTTTAAAAGAACAAAATACATTTTCCAGTCCTAAGAAATTAATAATAGAAATAAATCCTACCAAAATTACTAAAAAGTTCCTCTGAATAAACGTTAATAGAGTGGATATACACAAATGGATATATTCTTCAGTCAGTTTTATCCTAGTAATGTACTTTGCTTTTTACAAACCCATTGTTTTTTGCACTGTTTATATTAAATAAAACAAGACTTCATAACCTCAAATGAATTTTGATTGCCTAGTGTTTTGTGCTGCTTTCAAGATGGGAGTTTATTTGATGACAAAATCATGAGAGTTAGTGGAAGATCACAAAACGAGGAATACTTAGGGATGTCAAAGTGTTCTGCTGCTTAAGCCCTTGGAGAGTAATTGAATAGGCTTAGCTTTGCTAGAACAGGCAAAACATCAAAGTCAATTATGTTTGTACAAAAGTCCTGGGCATGCAGGTTGCTTTGCACATCTTTATAACTGTTGCAAAATCAATGATTGTTAAAGGAATATTTCCTACAAATCAAAACAACCCTAGCTTTTCTACTGTCTCCCAAATTCACTCTCCAGCAGGCATATTAAGAAGCTATTATTCAAAAATGTTCATCGGTCAGACACTGTATTTTCTAAACAACACATTAGTTGCTCCTGCAATTTTCGATAAGATAAATAAAATGTCGGGGACTTTAACCAACCTGCAGATGAAAATGTCGAGTGTGTGTAATTAAACAGAAGTGGTCTCTTTGCTTATGAACTTTTCTAAAGACCTTACAAGGCCAGTTTTGAGAATTCACATAGTTCATCGTTCAAAATAGATTGGACTATTTCACAATTTTCTTCTCTCATCAAAGAAGGGCTTAGTATGAGGGTATGTTTTTGGGTCTCCACTTGCAGCCCTGAAACCACTTCCAAATAGAAGTGAAAAAGCTTCCTGTCATTTTAAACATAGACAAAACTCCTAGGTTTAGTATTAGTATCGAACAGGTTCAGCAATTTTTCCTATTTCTTCAAAGAAAGGACAAATGACATTACCTCTCCTTTCATTGAATACACCGGATGTTCATGATTCAGGAGGAATTCAGTATAGTTTTGTGCTTGATCTAACAACCCATGCAAGCATTGTTATGTACACAAGTCTCCTCTGTGCTCTTGAATTCTGTTTCTGACAAATAAAGCTTCAACATTAAACACCATAGAAAATAAAATAAACAATGGCACATCTCTCGTAATTCTCATATACTTGTGGCCTTTCAGGCATGAACACCAAAATCTCCTGTGATTTCAGACATTTTTTAAAATAAAAAAGTCATTCCTATGAACTTCATCCAAGTGGAGTCCCTGGGCTTCCAAATGTTGTAACATCATAAGCATATCATCCCCCTTATGTATTTATGTGCTAGATTGCAATACAGGTGCAAATGGGTGAACCTTGCATCATGGCATATCCTCATGCACATAGCTTTTGTGTGTGTCTACATGCTTAGACCCGTAGAGAGTATATGCAGAATGGCATGCATGTTGTTGTTGACCTTGCATTAAATGTATCAGTGAAGGAACCCATTGCTCTAAATACCATTTGAACACTGTCAAACTGCGTGAAGAGAGGGAATAGAGAAAACAAATGCAATATCTCTCATCCCCCTCCCATGCGTTGATTTACCTGTTACTGCAGTATGAGTAACTTACAAGGGTGAGAACCTCATAGTAACTTACACCAGAATGGAAAACAGCCTGTGCTGTCTTTCTCACACACAGATAACAGGTGTTAAGAGTCTTTATTAAAGCTTCCAAGCCTCAATTAGTATTCCCCAGCACCAGTCCAACCCCCAATGAATTCAGCAGGTTACTCAAAAGAAGCCTGTAGTAGTCCACAAAGCAAAGACAAATCAAGTTCCCAAAGCAAAGGCAAGTCTAGAGTTCAAAAGGAATGGTCTAAAATTCAAGGCAAGAATCATGACAGTTGAAGAATATTGTTCACAGTAAAGAAACAGACACATTGCTCCCATAATTGTTTCATTCCGCTTGGTGAGCTAAATAATCGCTTCCTGATACTTCCCATCAAGAGAAGCAAAGCTACCTCCGTGCAAATAGCCAGGCTGACATTTTTTGTTTTCTTGCCTGCCTTGTCTCAGTCCTAGGTGCTCTTGGATTGAGGGGAAGGAGTCAGCAGTTCTTCATCTCTGCATTTATTTACCTAAGGGGTCTTAAATTTTAAACTGTTGGATTTTAACTTTTAAATTTTTTAATTCTTGGTATTCCAATTTTATTCGGCCAATTTATTTAATTCGTTTTAATTAGTATTTTAACTTTTGTTGATCTGTCTTTAGAAGGCTGTACACTACCCCGAGTCCTTCGGGAGAGGGGTGGTATAGAAATCTTGCTATAAATATATAAAATAAATAAATGTGCTAGATTGCAATGCAGAAGCAAGTGTATCCAAAGCTTCTGGGCTTCCCAGCTTCAGCTGTGCCTGTCCTGTCTCTAAGTTAGCCAGCTGCTCTTCCGGTTGCTCCCTTATGCTCATCCCTTCTACTCCTGGCTTTAGCCTTTGGTTGCCTCCCCTTTTGACATGCCCGTGACCAGTTCATCCTCCTCCAAACTAGCTGCTGGAGAGCTATCTGGGGAACCTTCTAGGACAATCATCACACAGCCTTTCATTGATGACTATAGAACTGGACTTTGATTTTCTTGAAGCAAGGTCATTTTTGGAAAGCCTTTTAAGCTAATGCTGGTTAGATGAAATCAGAAATACAAATTATGGAGATCTGCATTTTGTGCTGGTTAGATGAAATCAGAAATACAAATTATGGAGATCTGCATTTTGTGCAACATAGCCTTCCCGTGATTTAGCTATTTGCTATGCAATAAATACTTTAGATAAGTTTTAAAACTGGATACAAAGTTAAGCTTTTTAAAATTCACATGGATTAATGTCGCATTAGCTGCAAGGGGTTATGTAAAATGGGTGGTTTTAAAATAAGTCTGATTAAATCTCTTGACATGGATGTGTCCTTTGGTTTTCCTAGGGTGTATTTATTTTTAGAAAGATTAGGAAGAAATTCAGGTCTATTTTCTGAACATTGGGAGAAATGCCCTCTGTTTTACTAAAGTGTCTGGCTGCCAACTTTCTGCCAATTATCTGGTCCCAGAATGGATCTGTTTGTGGAGTTAAAATGAAATTAACTAGCTTTAGGCTTTGTTAACTTGTATCTTTTTATTTGCATTTGAATTTTAAAAATTATGAATGGGATTTCATTGTTATGTACACAGCTGATACATCAGTCAGACAACAGAGTCCTCAGCCATTAGTTCTATGAAATCAGAAATCTGTCCAGAAAACCATTGGCAAACAAGAGAAAACAGAAATTTTAATATACTGGTGTGTGTGTGTGTATATCAACATACATGGCATAATTCAATGCTGTCAGTTAACAAATAATTTAATAAATTTAATAAACTTTGAAGGTGCTGAAAGTATAGTTTTGAATTATAGTACATGTACTGATTTTGGAAAAAATAACATATCTTTCGGAATAAAAATTTCTGCTTTTTTTCCCTCAAGTTCAGATTTACAGATCCTCCAAATGATAAATAGAAGATTGGTTCTTTCTGGATCTTATTTAATCATTTTGTAATTGCAGATAAAGGGAAAGAACCAGACAGGACATCCTGCCCACCAACTCTAATTTTACATACTGAAATGAAGAATAAGCCAGCAGAAAATGAAAATGATAAGGTTAGTTTCTTATTGTTTAATTCTGAATAGAGAAAGACATTGATTTTCTTCATAAATTTCTCCTGCAATACAACTTTATCCCCAAATTTGCATATTTAAAAGTTCATTTCTCTATCCTCCTGTTTTCATCTCCTCACTGCCAGTGGTGTGGGCCCAGCCAGAGAAATCTGAAAATGGATGACTGTGAACTGGTAGATGAGAAGAGTTTATCGGGCAGTGGGGGGGGAAGGGATCCATTGACAATGTTTGGATTAAGAGTTCCCTGGAGTCTGTAACTATCATTATTGAGATGATGAAAGAAAAATGTAAATTGTAAAAACTGTGTTAATTGATACGTTCCTCAGAACTGAGTCATATATCCAGAGATCCAGTTTGGCCTACTAATTAAAGCACCAGACTAAAAAGTATAGGAGAACTTGAGTTCTAGTCCCACCTTAATCATGAAACCCAGCTGGGCAAATTGGGGCTATTCAATGTTTTTCAATCCAATCCACCTTAGAGGATTATTATTGTGGAAAAAGTAGGAGAGTGTGTTCTGGATATATTTGCCACCTTCAGTTATTAGTGTCGAATATCTATAGCTTCGGGTATAGGATGAGGGTTAAGGTTTGTTCTCCAAGCTTATGGGTTGGTTTCCAAACATTTCATTACTGGGCTAGATAACATCTTCAGTGGAGTTTAGGAAATGTCAGTGTTATTCTGTTTATGAGGTCTTCAAGTGTGGGTGTGTTAAGTGAGGGTCAGTTGTGAGTCTTGTGATGGCCCTTGTGAAGGAGATTATATCAGGTCAGGGTCATTGGGAGGTGAACGGCTGGTGGTGATATTTGCGTGGGTTGGCTGAAGGTCAGTGCTGTCTCTGGTTGGCTGTGCAGTTGACTTGGATTCTGAAGTGTTTGTAGGCTGGTTGTCAGTCAATATCTCTGTTGATGGAATTGCATACACACACACACACACACATACACACACACACACACACACACACAGTACATCTGTTATTCAGGAATGGCCAATGTAAACCTTCCATCAGAATCCAATTCCCATTATTTTTAGCTGTTATCAGATATAAAATTAACTGTCAACTAGTTCTACAAAATAACATGTGCACTATTTTGGCCTCTTTGAGGAAAGCTGTAATCTACCAAATTAAAAAAAAAATTGTTAGAATGTGAATAAAGCACATAGTACAACAAATGTCTTTTGCTTATTAATCTTTCTTTTTTTCTCAAGACTCATTCTTTAAAACTACTCACAGATGATGAAAACTCTTCAAATGGCAACAAGCCTGTGGCATCTACTCCTGTTCCAGGATCTCCCTGGTAAGTAGCTTTGGAAGTGATATCTTTCCTTCATTATTTGGGCTATTGCCAAGTATAAATTAAAGATATGCTATATCATTGTTAACTAAAGAAAAGGAGAAATGTAATAATTATTGGATATTATCTAATGTTTAACATTTTTCTTCAGAAACTGACACCTTGAATATATCTCAGTGCCCTCACAAATCAATGAAATTCTCCATATTCCATATCCCAGCCTATGTTGCAAATCTGAGGTGCAACATCAGCGATGTAAAAAGGACAATAAAGAAAATATAAGCTGAAATTTAGGCAGCATTCCTGATATGCTTAAATAGAGGTAAGGTACTTGGAAATGAATGGCACTTAACTCAGTGTTATTACTTTCCAAGTAGCCATAGAACTGTATTGTCCAGTAGTAATTGTATAGGATACCTCTGCAACAAGCCTGGCATTTATTTCATTTTTAGGGAAATAATTTTTCGCTAATTATGTTGATGTGGTTTAATGCAAAAGACCTCATTACATTGTGTTGGTAGATCAAGTAATCCATGACAGAATCACACTGAAACATGGAGCAAACCTTTAGAAAATATATTATTGATTCAAACTTCTGTAGATATGAAATCAAAAGATCAGTAAATCAAAATCCACAATGAATCACCACATCTGATAAAAGTGTGGAATTGATCCCAAACCCTTTCCACTCATAGGCTGGCTCCATGCTTCTAATGGATTCTGTGGTTCTTGTGACATTACCAGGCAAACACTGGGATGTCATTCAGAAAACAAGATCAGGAAGTTTTAAGAGAGATTCCAGGTTAATGGATGCAGTTTAAAATAAAAAGTGAGTTTTGATTATTCTTTGTTGGCTATTCCTATCACATTAGCTCTAATGTACTATGAAGTCTATGAGATGATTACATGATATTCATATTTACTGAAGACACTGAAGAATGTTCACTAAGATTTTTCTTTGCTCTCTTTTTCCTATATTCTTGATCACTGTTTTCCAAACCAATTTTGAACCCTATGATTGTTTAGACTGAAACATTTAATTCTTTACAGTATATTGAAATATATTGTATAAGCATTTAGACTTATATATCACTTCATAGTGTTTTACAGCACACTCTAAGCAGTTTACAGAATCAGCCTATTGCTCCCAACAACCTGAGTCCTCATTTTACAGACCTCAGAAGTAATGGAAGGCTGAGCCAATCTTGAGCCAGTCAGGATGGAACTCCTGACAGGGAGCAGAATTAGTCTGCAATACTGCATTCTAATCACTATACCTCCACAGCTCTTGAAATCCTTGTATTGGAGTCAAATAATCAAGTTATAATGTCCTAATTTGTTCTGTATCTACAAAAGGGCAGACATGTACCAATATATCTAGATGTGCTAGTAAGAAAATAGCTAAAAGGTTATAAACTACACTATAGCTTTTCAAATTTTGTATTTTATGGACCTTGCACTGTTTACATTTTGTATCTTTAGAGTTTTATATGTATTTTCCCACTGACATACTATGGGATGACATAGTAGAACCAAATCCAACAATATTTATGTCATACCAGATAAATTCAAAAATTCAAATTCAAATTCAAATTTTATTGGTCACATGCACAGTCATACATGGTACAATATGCAGTGAAATGCATATTGGATTGATATGCATGATATCCATATCATGCATATCATGCATACATGCAATGCATATTGGTTGATAGCCTGATATTAACATTATTTAAATGAAAGTCCCATGATTTATTGGACTTAATTCCATGCTAATGTTTAAAAGATTGCAGCTTTAATCTTAAATGTGTCAGTTAACTGCTTGAAAACATGTGTGTTGATTAAGCAGCTACTTTTGTTTTTCCCTTTATCCTTTCCTTCTCCCAATTAGGAAAAATATTCTATTCTATTCTATTCTATTCTATTCTATTCTATTCTATTCTATTCTATTCTATTCTATTCTATTCTATTCTATGTTTTTAAATTGGGGACAGGCTATTCCAGAACACATAGGTAAACCACACTATAAAATAAACAACTTCAATACTGAAGGAGAATTTGTTTCATTGTTAATACGTTCAAATTCTTCATGACTACAATGCTATAGCCATATTGTTTTCTTGGCCAAAATATAAATTCTGTCCCCCTGCCCTCCCACCTTCCTAGACCAGTTTATAATCTGGCATTCTTAGTGGCTTCTAAATTGTAATTAGATTTGATCCTGTTTATCTTTTTCAAGAAAAGCCAAAATTGGTTAGGAGCTGATATCTACAATGGCCTAAGGGCTTTCTGAAGATGTCCCTATTTTCCTGTCTGAAATATTGGCGTGTAGATATTACTGTTCTTTGAATTATCACTACTTTGAACTTTATCTCTGAAGTTCATAAGCAAAGCTCTGGTAAGCTCACTGACATTGCTGGCAAATCAACTACTTCAAGAGCAGGAACTCTAAATCATTTAGCAGCCATAGGATGCCTTGTGAAGTTCATGTTTTTACTTCTGCTATTCTTTTTTACTTCTTGTTGTACAGATCTGAGCATCTGTACTGACTGAATAAAACTACTTCAAAGTCAGAAGTTAGCTACTCTGTCTGATGCCAGGAACCATGGAAATAATCTTAAACAGTTGGGTCTTCATCCCTTTCATAATTTATGAAATTGCCAATTTTTACAATATGTTTTTGAGATAAGAGCTTGGATTTCATTACATTTCATCTGAGAATGTTGAAATTTCATGTGAAATTACTTTAATTTGTCAAAACATGAATTTCAGTATTGCATATGAAAGCTCTTGAGATCTTGGATATTTATTTTGTTTTTATTTTTTAAAAAAATAATTCCTAGGATGTGCAAAACTTTGTATCACCATATTGGAGAAAATTGTTCTATGTTCACCCAATAAATAAATGGTTGTAGTTTTTGGGTAGGCTGAAGATTAAATTTTATATTTATATTTGCAAACAAATTACATATTAAGATATCAAACGATTTGTGCTTACAGGATAACTTGTTAGTTTAGATTCGTGCTTTGTAACATGATCTTAACATATTTATTTTGAAATGCAAACTCTGAATTGCTGCTTACATCCAATTGAATACACTCAGTATTGTGTTAGCTTTAGAAGCATTTTATATACAAACCTCTGCCATTACTTCCATTTTAATTAGTGTTCTTTTCTTTGAACAAATCACTATATTTTTGCATTTGGATAATTGAAAACTTTATTATGCCAAATAGGGACGAGCTGGGAGATGAGTCTGATAATTTTTAAATTAAATGTCAAATTGGGTTAGTAATGGGAAAGTGAAGAGATTTCTAGAGGGAGCTGCCATTTGGATCCATTTTAAGCACCTCTCCAGGGACATTTTCTAGGTCTTTCAGTCAGATGTGAAAATGGGCCATTTCCATTTCAGCTATTACCTTGCTTTTATTAGATAAATGCCTAGGCTTCAGCTGGCCCAGTGGTAACAGTTCACACAATGAATGTATTTGTAGCTGGAAATGAATTCTACCATCGTCTGGGGAGATGGAAACTAACTATGATATAGGCCAGACTTTTGGATTTCAGGAATGGAGAAGAAAAATGAATAGGGGAAGATTCTGAAAGGCGAGAATTCAGGAGTTTTATTTAAACTGTATGCAATTTCAAGTTTATTTAGAATACATCTCTAACAATCCTGCAATTTTACAGTTTTTCACATTTCTGTCTTACTCTGAGCCCCAAGTGCTAATTATAAGCCAATGTTTTTGCAATATAACAAAATACATATTAAAATGCACTACAAGGCCCTTGTCAGCAAGTAGATGCTTTCTGTTTGCTGCTTGATGGGTTCCTGCATTCAGCTTTAATGTTTTCAGTAATGCAAAAAAATCTTCCCAATTGTTTCTGCAAAATTCTGAAGCTGAGCTGAAGCACTTCTTCAGGACACTTATCTGTGTAAGCAAACAATTTTATTTTACTGAAGGTAATATTTTCAGTTATTTTGAGTCAAACAGTCTGTCAAAATTACTGCTCATCTGCATTCTCCATTGTTCCAGCTTGTTTTGCATAAGTGAGATTAGCACTTCCACAACCTCTCATTTGATTATTTAAGTTATGGTCAAAAGCTTAAGTTCATTTTTTTCAAGCATTTGATTTAGAAGAACATTACCTTAAAGAACTAAACTGGAAGAGACAAGAACTGCAGATTTTCAGATTTCTTTCTTGTTCAGAATAAAATCCAAGATGGAGCAGAATTTCATTTGTAACTATTCCCAACTCATAGGTGCCCTGGATCCAAAATGGCAGCTTCTACAAACTAAGTCTCTATTTAGATATTTTCTGGATTCCGGAACAATTTGCGAGCAGAGATATCAAAAGCATGAAATCTCTCCAATCCCTACCTGCAAAATTCAATTTGCCCTTGACATTGTCAGACTGGAGTTGCGAAGCACATGGGAATTGTGGGCCCCATCTACAAATGCTGAGCATTTCTCCATCACACATCAATGTAAAGGAAATCCCCTTTAAGATCCCTTTCAGATGCTGTCGAATATGAGGGGAAGAAGTGGCTCTAGATTACTTCTGCTTCTTTACATTACTGTCAAATAAGAAGGGGAAAAGTGGCTCTGGATTGTTTCTGTTTCTTTACATTACTGTCAAATATGAAGGGGGAAAGTGGCTCTGGATTGTTTCTGCTACTTTAAATCTCCTTATTCATTCTGATATTCTGCCATAACTCAATTAATTAAAAAGATAACATTAAATTATTTCATCCCCTGAAACAATTAGTCCTGTAGCAAAACCTACCATATGCAGAATGTGGTTTTAGTAATACAATCTGAGACGTGGGCTCCTCCCCATGCATTTTAACAGGTACATCCTGATTATTTAGCTCACTTGAGCTTCATAGAGACATATTTTCCAGCCACATGCAAATGAATGAATGAAGTTGACACTTAACAACCAGGCATCTGGGGGACATAACAATTTATGACTGTCAAACATGTTGAGAGGGACAGAATCAAATTTGGCTTGTCTTAGTTTGGCAATGAACCAAGCCATTTTCTGGATCTTTTTAGAAATAGCTTGGCTTATTTATAAGTCAACCCAATGCCATGTATACCTATCATTATTCCCTAAATGTTCAGAATCCTGTTGCCCTATTTTGGATACACATCTATAATTATGAAGAATGTATACATTTCTTTGGTAGCTTTCTACAGTCATGGTTCCTGGGTGGGTAAGAATATTTTTTTGTAATTAAATACTGGCAATCAAATAAGTACAATAAATAGGATTACAATAGTCATTCTCCAAAATAGAAAAGGTGGGTATTTTGTGTTGCAACCAAGTCTTAATAGCTTAAACATTTCTTTCAAGGATGAGTGAGCATGAATGACATGTTTGTCTCTCTCTGTTCACCCAAATGCTGAGGGATAACTGATACCACAGTTGCCCATCTGGCAGGTACAGAAAAAAATATTATCAGAATATGCCAAGTCAGCATTCCTCAAGCATCCCTACATTACTTATCTAAAAGAAGAAGTCAGCTAGGAAGAATGTCATCATCTGTTAACACAATGTCTATTTTTATATTAAAGGATATAGTTATAATAGTAAAACCAAATGAACATTTAAGAAAGATAGTAGAATAAAAAGATGCTAAAATGAAAAAAAATTAAGAAACAGAAAAAGAAAAGACAAGGCAAAGAAGTTATTTTCAAGTTCCACTACAAAATAAACAATTTTAGTAACTTAGCATTTCCTCTTTAAATACAACAAATAGTGTCTTCTTCCCACAGCTGGTTTATAATTTACTAGCTGATAACCCAGCATTGCCCGGGTATTTATTTACCCCAATCCTGTATTAGACAAGAAAAGGAATGTATTATAGTATGAACCGTGAACCACCTTTCTTTCCTCTCACTTCACCCTCTTTTTAACTTCATACCCAACCTTCCATAAGATAAGGCAAGAGGCTCATTCACCCTTTCATGAAAGACGGACTCCAGGTTTATTTGTCTCCCACCTCCACCATCGACTTCCACATCACATGATCTGACCCAGGCAATCAAGCCACACTCTGCTCCGTGACCCACTGCAGCCAATTGTCAAGGCTACCTCTGCATTCCACTGAGCTTCCTTTGACCCGCCTCTATGAGTGCAAGCTCAGGCACATACACACACACACACACCTAGGGGTGCTAAGGGTGTCTTACCCCCACAGTATTTGTTTCCAGAGAGTAAATGTTTCCTCAAGATGGCGCCAGCGAAACAGGCTGCCATCGTGACCGCTCCGATCCTATCTTCCTTTTGGCCAAATTAACAGCTTTCTGGCAAAATCAAAGGATTGGATTTACATTCAAACTCAAACTAAACTCAAATTA
>JANHFJ010003165.1:109121-123006 GCA_032468195.1 Cerberus rynchops
TACATACATACATATCTGTATGTGGAAATGTATGTGGAAATGTGCCTAGCCTGGGGTTAGGGATTTGTTTATAAGTCTGGAGATGTATTATGTGATTGAAATGTATTCTGTGTCCTGTGCTTTGTGTGATTGTACTGATGGAGGCTCATTCAATTTCGCTGCACACATGTTATGCATTGACAATAAAGGATTGAATTAGAGGACTGGATACTGAAACATATGAAGAATGGTGCAGGAATTGGTATGTCTAGTTTAGTGAAAAGAATGACTAGAGGTGACATGATAGCAGTGTTTCAATATTTGAGGGCTGCCATAAAGAAGGGGTTGACCTATTTTCCAAAGCATCAGAAATACAACCATTCTAAAAATGAAATATATTATCCTTCTGAAATTTTGAACTATATTGAGTCCTAACATTTTTCTAAAAAGTCAGATTCCGAAAATATAAGGATTCAGATGTCCCTTCCAGATAATCTAGTCCAAACTCCTATCCAGTGGAGTAACCCCATAAAAGAACATTTCTGACAAATAATCATCTAGGCTCTTTTTAAACATCCCCAGAAAGAAAGTTTACTATCTTAGAAGACAATATGTGTCTTTGTTGAATAAATGTTATTGTTGGGATTTTTTCTTGATATCCAAGCCAAAATAATTTCCTTGTGATTTGAAGCTATTGCTTCTTGCTTTGTCTTTTGGATGTGTTGTATAACTGAGGGGAAATGCAAATATGTACATTGCTTACTGATTCAGCCCTTCAAATATTAATAATTGATAGGTACAGATACAGAGATAGATAGATAGATGACTGACAGACAGACAGATAATTTCAGTTAAGCAGGAATAGGTGGAAGACTAGATGGATCAACGGATATATGCTCCTTTTTTTCAGGGAGCAATTACTGCATTGCACTGCAAAAATGACCAATCAGAAATGTGGAATAGCTAATTAAAGAAAAAAAAAGAACAAAGAAAAGGCTCCTTTGGGTCTAACCTTGCTGATCTTGAATACACATTGATTGAGACAAAAATAATAATTCTGCTGAGAGTCTCTCCCGGAACAAACTTGACTGTTTTGCTCCCAGTGGACTAGTAGCAAGATAGATGCTGTCATAGAAATTCCAGCTAACCTGATCCATTGTGAGGCGCAACCTGGGATTTACTTACTGTTTAAAAATTATAAGGCAACCCAAACAATCTCTTCCTTCCTTATTTAGCTTTTCAAAGCTGAGCATGCTTTCATTGATCCTGGACTCCTTGTGATCTCTTTCTTCCTTAGCATTTCCTAAACTTACCTTTTAGTTTCATGATAATTCCAGAGATATGCATGTGGATGTACACTTAATTTATTAAAGGTTTAAAAAAGAGCTTGAATCCCCAACTACCTCTTTTAAAAAGGTTCTATGAAGGAAATATTGTCTATCTTGTTAAAATCTTAGATAAAGATGGAAAACCAAAAATCAGTCTCCCAAAGGGATAAATGGAGCGGATCTAACCACTCAACCATGTATATGGAGAATGTACCACTACAGATCAATATTGATTTTCTTGTGGTACTAGAATTTAAGGAATAACTATGGTGCCAGTTCATAGCAGAGTTAGACAATGTTTTTGTTCTTGTTGGTAATCTTGGAATTCAGAATATTTGAGGATGTGCATATATCTGCTTTACCCATTACTAAGTTACTGTCGCATCCGATGAGGAGTAACTTGAACTGAATGCAAAAGTAGCCTGTTTCTATCTTTGTAGCTACTGTTCTATAATGTGCAACTTTTGAACCTTAAGTAATTTAAGGAATGTCACAAATGTAAGTATCAAAATATCCTAGTGACTGTTCTGCCAGAATGGATCACTATATAAAAGACTGCTTTAGTCCTTATTAGTTCAACAATATTTATTTGATTATGAATAATATATAGTGATATATATCAGGGGTGTCCAACGTGTAGGCCACGGCCCACTAGTGGTTGTGAGCTGTTTGCAATCGGGTCATGGAAACGGGGCAAGTATGTGCACATTTTCACGAGCAGCAGGCAAGCACATGCATGCACACTTCATTTGTGTGAGTGATGGGTGTGTGGGCATGCTACTTGTGCAATTGCAGCTGTGTACACACACTTTCCTGCCATTCACATGGACCCTTCCCCTCTTTCAACCAGAATGGTTGGGGAACGCTGATATATATTATTCACTAGGTAGCTAGAAAATGTGACGGGTTCTGATACTTATCACATTTGAGCATAGCACTTTAGTCAAATTCATAAAATAATTATTAATGATTGTGAGTGCTAGCTTTGTTTATCTGTGAGATGCCCACTATTCAGGTCAAAACAGTTTTGCATCTTCCTGTATATTGGAAAGATTGAGTAAAACCATTTTATATATTTTATATGAATACAGTTTGTATAAAATTTTTAAATTTCTGAATTTTAATACACTGGTTTAACAGTGTTTAATTTGCATAATGCTTTAATTCATTTTTTCTTTTATGCTAGTTTTAGCTGCAGGTATAAGTGCGCAACTATTATATTGGTTAAATCATTTTAATTAACTATACTGGAAGAAAGAGATTTACTCTGGCTACCTTCGCTGATGATTTAACTTTCTGGTTCCCATCAATTTCACTGAATATAAATACTTGGTAGTTACCAGAAATTAGATTGGAAGTTTCATAGATCATATTATGGAATATTATAACTTGAAAGTATTAAAATAGCTAATACAAAATCCAAGTCACTATTCTAATATGAAAAGTGACATTTTGATAGCTTTAGTGCTACTAATATCATGCAATATCCATTTTAGTGTAATTTAAGAGTGAAAATTTTAATGCAATTATGGATGGCAAGAAGATAATAATGTAAGTTAGGACCCGTATTGCTTAACTCGGGAATGCTTTTTATTACCTGAAAGTAAATTGTAACATTTCTCTTACAATTGAACACCCCCTCCTCTTTCACCTGTTTCTAATCTGTATTTCCCCCCCCAGTGTCCAAGTTGTATTGCTACTGAAAGTCAGTCTCCTTTTATTAAGTTTTTGAAATGAGTTTCCTAAAATCTGTGATACATTTAAAACAGCAATTTGATTGAAGATATAAAAGAATAATTTGCAGCCCATGACACATTGATTTGTTCTGCAACCTCAGAATCTGGAAATGGGTAGTCAAATATATAGATTGCCTCAAAATATAGTTCATTAGAAAAACTGGATATCTAGGTGCCTTCCTTTTAAAAATAAATAAATAAATAAATAAATAACATTCCAGAAACTAGCCCATCAAATTAAAAAGTGTAAATATATTACATTTTTTTAGACTGCTATGGTTATTTTAAAAATACATTGCAGATGAAACCAAATATAATGGTTAATGGGAAGGCAGAGCTTTATTTAACCTGTTCTCCATTTGCTGTTTGTTCATCATTTCTTCTTAAAAAGAAACAAGTAGAAATTAAGTTGGGATTTGGGGAGGGATTGATGAAGGTTCTTCTTTTAAATTTCTTGACAAAAAGAACATGAGCAAATCAGATAGTTGAATCACTTTTTAATTATTATTATTCCTGCAATTATCTGGACAAGTCATACAGTTTTTAAAGAAGTTTTTTTTAAGTGATTTGCCACTGCTTGCTTCTTAGGACTGAGAGAAATTCAAATTTATTGGTCACATATACAGTCATACATGGTATGATATGCAGTGAAATGCTGAAAGGGGCCCAAGGTTACACAGCTGACTTCGTGCCTAAGCAGGATTAGAATTCACCATCTCCTGGTTTCTAGCCTGATGTCTTGACCACTGCACCAAGCTGGCTTTCAGTTAAATACCACATCTTCTCTTTGTATCTCTTTGTGTCACTTCTTCTCATTTTGTCTTGACTAAGCAGATAGTAATAGAAGTAGAAGATGAAAATATCTTCTTACTTCATTGATTTGCAAGTTCTACCACCTTAAAAGTAGGAAATGTTTTGGGAATATTTTTTTTTACTTGCCAAATGCTCCCAAAGATATTTTGTGAATAATTTCAGATCCTGGTGAGTCTTGCCAAAAAGAATAGATTCAGCAATATATCAAACATTTAGTAGGCTGCTTCACTTTTAGTTATTGTTTTCAGTTATATTCTTGTCATATTTTTTTCTTCTCTGCCATGTCTTGTTAAGTAAAAAGCAAAACAAAACAAAAATCAGAACAAACAAAAAAAAACCCCAAGGGGAAAATTCTTCATGTGATTCTCTGAACTTGTCAACATGTCCATGTTATCAAACACCATGTTCATCTTTAAGGATTCTTTATACATTTTACTGAGCACACCAATCTATTTTAGATCTTTGCCTAAATCAACAAATGTTGGAAATCAGCTTTTGAAAATGATGCAGACACTTGGAAGAAGAATACTGGCAGTAGCCCTTTTTTATGTTTTTAGATTATTTGAAAAAGCCAACTTTTAAATGGTTTTAAAGTTTGTTCTAACACCAGAGCTTTTTAGTGTTGCCTTTAACTAAATAACACAATAACACATTGTCTCAGATTAAAATTTAGCAGATACTTTCCAAATTCACTACAGAGAAAAATAAGTTGCTTATATTTTCCTAGACTCTCTAAAGTTTTACCAAGAGTTTAAAAAGGTATAAATCACTTTGTGTATCTCTTCTATTATTTAAGGTTGGAAAATTCACAGAATACGGAGCTAAAAAAAATAACAATGGAAGAGAAAAATGTGAAAACATCAGAACATCAGATTACCCTTCCCTTGGAGGAACGTATTACCCATTTTCGAGATATGCTTCTGGAAAGAGGGGTAAGAAATTGCCTACGATTTTCCTGATTCCTGTAATATTGGGCAACATAATATAATCTTAATATATGTAATAGGTACAGTGCAACAGACTAATGGTTTAGTTTGGTTGTTACTATTGTGTTCTTATCAATAGATAACGTCACTGTTTGTTATTATGTTATTGCCATATACTGTAGACAAGCTTAGCTTTTTTTTAATGAAACAATAAGAACATGATTTGAGCTTATCAAGTTTCTTGATCCTGTCCATGTATTGGGTATGTCTAGCCTAAATGAAAAGAAGGACTAGGTGTCAAACTATTTTCCAAAACACCAAAAGGAGACATGATAGCACTGTACCAATATTTGAGGGACTCCAATTACCTAATAATTTGACCCCCCCCTCATCTTTGTAGAAGATGAGGGGGTGAAATTGTTTTGCAAAGCACAAAGGGGCAAGACAAGAAACAACAATGGTTGGAAATTAGAACTAAGGAGAAATTTCTTAACAGTGAGAGCAATAACTTGCCTTCCAGTTGTGAGTTGTGGGTGTGTCATCACTGAAGGCTTTCTAAAAAGCCTTCAGCCATTTACCTGAAATGATATAGGGTGTCCTGCTCAAGCAGAAGACCTCCAAAGACCCTTTCAACTCCATTATTTTATGTTCTATGCTTATGCTTTCTGAAGTATTGCTGTTTCCATTAGCAGTTCAGTAACGTAAATTTCCCCAACCAGATGCTTGGATTACAGCTCCACATTTCCATTCAGAATAAGACAGGAAATATAGACTCATAGTTAAATATATCTAGAAGCTAGCAGACTGGGGAATTTTAAACCTTATCTGTTCAGAAACTATTTCACTGTACTGAGTTACATGTAAATTCCAATTTCTGATCTCTGCTTAATCTTAAATAATTATAGTATCCTTATCTCTAAACTATTAAATGTACATTTAATTATATGACACTCTTCATGAGGAACTTCTTTTAAATTCATCATTAAGACATCATAAAACTATACAGGTTAACTTATGAAAGAATCAATTTTGGTATATTAAAATTATTGGCCCACTATGCAAGAATTTATCTAGCAGCTGTGAGCCAATGAATGTAATATTTTTGTTATATTTCACCCTACAGGGGTAGTACTTCAAATTCCAGGTCTATAAGGGAAACCAGACTGACCCTTTATAATGCAATCAACACTCTCCACTTTGGCAGGATGCTGATTAGAAAGGAAAGAATGTTGTGATCTTCTCTGTCCAAATATCTGTAATGTATGGGATTACATTACAGAGAAACAGCTCCTGCTATACAGTGTTTGGATGCATTGATAACTAAGAAAAGTAAATTTAGCATCTAGGAAAGAAATCTGTTTTGAAATTAATTGGCTGCTCCTGCTAGCCTTCAGAGATTTTTTGCACTTATTTTTAGTTAACTTCACTCGCAAGTTGCTTTGAAGACCAGACTTATAGATTTATCCCATATCTTCTAAAAGTACATTACAAATCATTAAAATTGGGAGCGTGTTTTTGGGTTCTCTGCACACACATCATAATTTTTATACTTTGATTTTTCTTCGGAAACAATAGCCACATTCCCATTAGAAATAAAGATACCTGAATAAATGAGATTAAGAGCACATAAGGCAGGAGTAGCTGTGCTCGACAGCTGCAATAAATACAAGCCTGAGCATTTGACATGCTAAAAACAATATTTTTAACTGTGGTATGTATGTTTATTGATTTAGAATCTAGTATATAAAATTTGTAAATAGAAATTGTTTTGTGGCATAATCACCAGCTACTAATGAATAATTACAGGTGGAAATTGGAGATTATTTAATAATGAAGTTTAGTAATTTGTACTGTGCAAGTACATTCACCTGCTACATACATTAATCCTTGTTTAGCAACTGCCTCAAAAACAACTGTTCATAGTTATAATGGTGCTGAAAAATAAACTTTGTGACCAATGCCCATGTTTCTTTCTGTGGGGGGAGGAGAGAAATGTGCGTATTGGTCACAAAATTGACTGCCACAGAACAGAGAGACTGCTTAAGCAACCTATGTCTTCCTGAGCTGTTTTTTCTTCATGGTGCAAGGTGTCTCTAAAAAAGTTAACCACAAGGTAACAAGCTCAGTTCTATGACTTTAATTAATTGATCAGAACTCTCCTTGCTTTTCTGCTTCACGCTGACAAGATTCTAATCAGTTTTAAATGAAAGCTTTTTTTTTTTGCCTCCTAAACTGCTGGTGGCTTAGAGTAGGGAGCTACTAGTACATTCCTTTCAATGTGCATTCCCCATTATATATATGCCTGCTTAATTTGTACTAAGAATGTAAATAGAAACACTAAACATTTGCACTTTTACCTAGCTTCCTCATGAGTTGAGTTCTGGAAATCTTTCCTGATGTTTGGGTTCATCCAACTATTTCGGGCCATATCTTTCTGATGTTCTAAAGGAAAGGGAAGCCTGAATAAAATTATAAGCATTGCTGCAGTCATATGATGTTGACTTAACTGTTTTGCTTAACCAAGTTGCCAGTTCCAATTGTGGTCACTAAATGAAGACTACCGGTATTGGATCTCTGGTCCTGTTGTGGAATGTAGTCTGAAATCCCAGGCAGGAGGGGTTGTATTCCAGAGAACCAAGAGACAGTGAAGTCTAGATAGTTTGATTGACAGGATGAGGGTCAAGAGAGCTTCTCCCTAGGAGTTCTTAGAGTTATATCTTAAGTGGTGCAAGTAATTGGGTTTAGTTGGGAAAAATTTCTATCCATAGGTGAGGAACAATGAGGAACAATCAGGAAATTGATTTGAAGCAACTCAGAATGTCTTCCTTGAGTGACATCTCAAGCCTATTGCATATGACTACTAGAGTCAGATATGAAAGTGCAACTAATGTCCTTACCCAGAACATTCTGGAGAAATCTTCTGTGCACTGTTTTGGTGATATTTTGGTTTGTTCTAATAAAGGGATTATAGTCTCATGAATTTAAGCTTGAACTGTACATAAACTTGATTAATTTTTTAGCACTTCCAATAAAGGAGGATGGAAAATGTATGTGGAGACCAACTGAGATCCAGTGACTTTTATAGTGAATTATTCCAATGTCTTTTCAGTTTGAAGCCTCTTGAATTGCTGAAATATTCAGAAAACCTCTGAACAAAACCTGAACATGTGTAGAAAGAGTAAAAGATGAATAAGTATTTGTCTGAATACATTTCAGACACATGTTCTGGGTGAAGAACATTTGCTAAAAAAAAAAGTAAATCTTAGATAGCAAGTGGAATAGGCATAATCATTCTATTATTAGATTCCCAATAACTGTATATGACAGCATGCTTTCAGTTCTTTTTAAACAAAGTGTTCACTTTTTATTTAATTTCTAGTCCAAGGAAATGAATCATTCCTTTTTCCTACTTCTTACAGCCCATTTTCTTTTTAATCTAAATTCCTGTGATGATTTTTTGCTTGGGCTACAATAATAATTTAAATGATTGACATTATCATTCAAAACATTGTACGCTGTAATATTTCTTTAATAAGATATTGATATCTACTTCTGCACCATGGTGGCACAGCGGTTAGTGGTTAGAATATAGTATTGCAGGCTACTTCTGCTGATTGCTGGCTGCCTCCAGTTTGACACTATGATACTCACTGGCTCAAGGTTGACTCAGCTTTCCATCCTTCTGAGGTTGGTAAAATGAGGACCAAGATTTTTGGGAATAATATGCTGATTCTGTAAATTGCTTAAAGAGGGCTGTAAAACACCATGAAGCAGTATGTAAATCTAAATGCTATTGCTATTGCCATTTTATTCTCAAGCCTTTAAACATTGTTTATACAGTGTGTCTTCAATAACATTTTTTCCAGGTCTCTGCATTTTCCACATGGGAAAAAGAACTTCATAAAATTGTGTTTGATCCACGTTATCTTCTGCTAAATTCAGAAGAACGTAAACAGGTGAGCTCTTATTTTGGTAACGTTTTTAAAAATGCAAGCTATAATGTAAAACTGATCATAACATTTAAATAATAATACACAGTAAATAATTTCATTAAAGGTCAAATTATATTGTCATTTTTAGAACATCAATAAAAATGTACACTAAATCAGAAGTGAGTTATTATTAAATCACATATTTTAATAGCCAGGGAGATTTCAATCAACTTTTACCTGGTGCAATGAAAAAAGCCTCAGATTATTCTCTATTGAGAGAGCATTTTATGATCGGATGTTATCACCAACAAGTGATAACTCTCCCTTTGGCATGCAACATTTTATAAAATGCATATTACATTTTAATTTGGGCTGCATAAGATATTTTCAGTAAGCATGACGTGTGTGTGTGTGTGTGTGTGTGTGTGTGTGTGTATGTGTGTGTGTGTGTGTAAAATTGGGGGTATTTGGCTCTTACGTTCGCAAGATGAAATTTTAAACATTTGAGTTTAATTAACAATAACTAATACAAAATATCCTGTACATTTAATAACTGGCTATCTGTTGTATTAAGAGAGTTAGTTCACTGATTATATTGGAATGTCTCCGAGGATTATCCTTGAAGGTTTCTATCTTACATAGGGAAGATAGAAAATGTTGTAGCTAGCATATAATACTGTGCACTTCAACCAAAATCATTTAAGTTGAACCATTCTTTCTTTCATTGCATAGAAGGACTTCTGATTCCCAAATATCGTTGAATTACAATTCCCAGAGGTGCTGTGGTGAAGGATGCTAGAGATTTTCAGCAATATCTGAAGAATCATAGATTCTCAATAGATTTTTAATGTTCTAGATCAGGGGTGTCAAACTCAAAGCCCATGGGCCAGATGTGTCACACGCTGGCCACACTTAAGCCCCCCTCCCAGATTAACAAAAGGGGAAAAAATTGTGATACATCACGTGACAACAATGTGTCATCGTGAGTTTGACACCCCTGCTCTAGAGCATACCAGTTTGAAAAAGATAATGCTGGATGAAAAGAAGGCTTTTCTATCAAAGTTGCTACTTGTATTCTACTGTTGCTACTATTATGCAGATTAAAGTGACCATCTTAAACCGGTTTTGTTTGTCGTGGATGGTTAGCAAACTATTAGTTTTCTAATTTGTTTTTATGGATATTAATTAAAATTTATTTTTTATTGAATTTGTTATAATGGGAAGGGATGTTTCTGTAATTTTGTTTCATGTGTGCCAAAATATATTGCAAACTGATACTTGTTGCTATTTTTTTTTAATTTTTTTTGCCAAGGTCTAGTTACAAGTAGGGTCTGACCTTTGTTGATGGGTCCAACCCTTTGTTGATGCCTACAAAAAATATAAAAATAATCATTTAAAATTCATTCTTTATTAAAAAAAATTGATATTAAATTTAAATATTTGGATGAGACATCTCTAATTATATATATTATCAAAGCATAGCTGCATTTGGACACTGAAATGATTGTGAGGATTTAGAATAAGAAGCTAACAGTAGATCTGAATATTTCATACAGCACAGGGAACTCTCTATTTCTTTTGATGACAGAAGTAAAGGCCCAATCTAGTTATTCCAACAATTTTTAATACCCTTTCATTTATTAAGCATATGGCATGATATAATATAATCATTTAAGGAGCATGACAGTTTGCATTATAGACATTAACTTAAAACATTGGTGCATGAATCTCATTTAAGATAAAATAACCTTTATTATTACTTTTTCTGTGTGCATACTGGCACACATTAACAATAGAATTCTAATGCCCTCTCTCAGAACAAAACGTGTATGTGCGTGTATGCGTGTATATCCATACACACGCACATACACATATATACATACACATATACATGCACTGTATAAACACATACACATGCATATGCACATATATGCACACACACACACACACACACACACACACGTCCATTTTGAATACATATCATAGAAAAGAGCCTTAAGAGTTATCAATGTTGATACTACATGATACAAAACTATTACAGAATCTGGATGTTCTGCATCGGATACTTCCTCCCAGAAGGTAACAAAGAAAACCAGTCATGGAGAGGATGTGTAGCATCCCTAATAATACTGCAGACTCTTGTCAAGCAGTACTTAGATGCCATGTCCTGGACAGAAGGAAGTGAACTTCCAATAATCTTTTCTGCTGTCCTTACCACTCTCTGCACCACTTTCCTGTCTGAAACAGTAATACTGCCAAACCAATATGACAGGATGCTTTCAATCCTCCCTTTATAGGGAGTGGTAAGGACAGGAGAAGGAAAATGTGTTTTTCCTTCTTCATATTTTAGGCACAACCAATATAAAAATCCCTTATCACTTTTCTTGTATTAAAAGACTGTTTTATTTGATATTTTGGGATTACTAAGAAAACAAGAAAAAAGTAATATTTGATGAAAATATTACATGAGGCCTTATATATCTTAATTTGCTATTTTGAAAGATTAATGCACAAAGCTAGCTTATTTGCCTTACTTTTAGGGAACTTTCTATTAAACTGGCAAAGCATAAGAAACGGTGGTCAAAAGTCAAAATAAATATGCATGATTAAATGATGATAAGGCTAAAAGCTAAGTCTTTGTGCAGCTTTCCAGAACTAACAATAAATGAATTCTCTTTGAATATGGGTGGTGGACAATTTATAGGAAACATTAAAAACCAACCTGCATATTGTGTGGAGTAGGATAATAGACTGAAAGTTTCATGTTCATCTGAAACATTTTGATTAATGTGTATGGAGTCATGGTTGAGTTGAAGATTTCCCTGAAAAATTATTGCTATCAGATCTGGACTACACAAGAAAAATGAGTGGCGGCAAAAAAAAAATACCTGATTTTTTTTTAACTTATTGGTGCTGTCTCACTGTCATTTATATTCTTGCAGTCCATATCTGCTATCCTACTTCATATAAGTAGAAAATCATAATGATAGATATGGAAGTCTTTTGGAGAAAATTCATGTGCATCCCTGGAGGGTTAGGGATAAAAGTGCCCAAGCTGTTGGATACAGCACAGGGATCCGTGCTTCACCTTTGAGAAGGAATACAGCTTGGATTGCAAAATTTGGTCACTACCTTACACAATTTCACATCCTTTGGCACAGGTCTCTAAGAAAAAAATTAATTTCTTAGTTTTTCATAATTACGTAAGAGCTTTCAACTCATTAAAGAAGAAGGGACTTTCTGAACTGACAGTGGTTTATCCTATTGTCTCTGAGAACATTGCATTAGGATAGATCCTTACATAAACACACAAGTGCTGGCCTGCCAATGGAAAATGTGTGCAGCAATTGCTTTGTGACGAATTTTAAGCTGTGCAGACATTTCTTTATATGCCGAATGGAAAAAGTTATCTGACTGGTTCAAATTCTAGGAACTTAAAAGTAGGATTACTGTATATCCTGTTTTATTGATAAGGAATTTTCTGTACTTAACTAAAAGATCTGAAAAGGGGAAGATATGATTTTATTAAAATACCCTAAATACTATATTCCTGCAGAAAGGCACATAAGTTTTCAGCAATGATTTGTTTATGATGTAATCCTTGATTTATAACCATTCATTTAGGGACTATTCAGAGTTATTAATAGCACTGAAAAAAAACTGACTTACACTTGTCCTCATACTTACAACCATCCTTGCGGCATCCCCACAGTCACGTGATCAAAATTAGGGCACTTGGCAATTGATGTCTAGTTGTCATGGTTACAGCATCCCGGAGTCATGTTTTCACCATGTGCAACCTCCCCAGCCAGTTTCTGACAAGCAAAGTCTATGGGGTAAGCCAGATTCATTTAAAGATCATGTGATTCACTTAAAAACTGGTATTGATTCACTTAACAACTATGGCAAAAAGTGTTATATATCAGGCATGATTCATTTAACAATCACCTGGCTTAGTGATGGAAATTTTGGTCCCAATTTTGGTCAAGGACTACCTGTAGAACAGGGGTGTCAAACTCAAGGGACGGATTCAGCCTGCAAACCCTGGGGGCCACCCTGGAAACAGCAAAACCTGTGGTGCTTCTGCCAGCAAAAACAGGCTCCTGAGCTCCGTTTTTGGCTGCCACAGCCTCCTGCAATCCTCTGCCAGCAAAAACAGAGCTCATGAGGGCCCTCCTGACAGTGGTGAAATTCAACCGGATCGCACCACATCATCCAAACCAGTAGTAGAGATTTGAAATTGGCCTTGCCCACTCACCCCTGCCCTTATCCTTCGTTATACGAGCTTCATTTTTTTCTTACTTACCTGAATCAGCTGTTTGGAGCATCTATGGAGCCTTCCTGGTGATCCCTGCTGCCTCTGGAGCATCTAAGAGCAGTTTAAAGAGCCATGCTACAGCACGTTTGGCATGCATGAGCATGCACCGAACCAGTAGCAAAACTGGTTGGATTCCACCCCTGCCTTCTGAGCTCTGTTTTCACTGGCAGAGGGTTGCAGAAGGCCGTGGTAGCCGAAAACAGAGCTCGGGAGCCTGTTTTCGCTGGTAGAAGCACCGCGGGGCCAGTCCTTTGCTATTTTCAGGACAGTCCCATGGACCAGATCTAAGTACCCTGTGGGCCTGATCTGGTCCCTGGGCCTTGAGTTTGCTCTACTCCATACCGTCTGAAGTTTAATCCTTCTCTTTAAGTCTAATACCTATACAGTATTTTCTTTGCTGCTGTGGGTTTTTAATATATGAGGTTGGGAGGGGGAGAACACGGAAGATGCAGCCATGTATCCAAAACCCTTTTCTATATGTTTAGCATGGGGCAACATTCTCCCAATTAAATCATTTACATTTTTCTACCCCAACATAAGTAAAAGGTTTGACAAATCTATTTGAACTACATATTAATCAAAGACTACTGGCCTTTTCCATTCCAGATAATTGACTTCAGCATCTGTCTCTTTTTATATTTAAAATCTAACACTTACTTAATCATTCGTATCTCATCGTTGACAGATATTTATGAGTATACAAACCTGCAAAAACATCACCTTTCTTTCTCCAATTGTGAACGATTATTGTGTCAATTGGGGAAGGGGGATGTCTGTGAGTCATTGCTACCTCCTGGAACCTGCTTGGACTAGTTCTTGCAGGGTTTTTTGGGAAATGGTTTGCCCTTGCCTC
>JANHFJ010003168.1:36340-47772 GCA_032468195.1 Cerberus rynchops
TCTAATACACATCCATATTAATATATTTGTGCTAACATATATGTATATACCATTTTATTTTTGAATCTTATAATATTTCTTACACATGGAACAACCAGAACTCTCCAAAAACTCTGCTGCTTTATAATTTTTTGTGATGGATAAGACAAATATATAGGAACATCATCCAAGTGATGTCACTTTCTATGGAAGGGATGAATAGCTCTTCTCAGAGAAATCTTTACATGGATTTCTGTGCTAAATAAGAAATTGACTTTGAAGGCTTAATGGCCCCTTTTGAATTCTATGATCATTTTTAATTAATTGACATAAAAGGCTAGGCTTGCTTTTTGGTGGACAGCCCCAGACATGCCATTCAAGGGCCAAAAATCTTTGTTCCATTCTGTTTGGTTTGTCTTCCCTGTGTCCTTCTGTGTTATCAAAAAGAGTTAAAAGCAGGCGCACTTCCAGCTAAGGGAGACCATTAACAAAATCCATAGATTGCAAAGCGTAGCCTTCTTCCATCCAAAAGGCTGTGGGGAGCTGGGAGTGGTTGATATTAACTGTGGTTTAGACTGACAGTCTAGTAAGCACCCAAGTAGGAACAAGATGACCCAGTGCAACACTTCAGTATTAATAAGACTTAAGCTGAGGTAAGGAAGTGGGGTGGGGGGAGACATTGCTCTTTATTATTCAGCCCATCTTGCGCCAAAATTATTTGAGACTAAATTACTGAGTTGTGGCACAGGCCTTGTTTTGTTTCCGTTGCAAACAGAGATAACTGAATCCTTCCTCTGTTGTGCTGTCACAGAAGAATGTTTGTGTCAGGGTGACCTGACCAACACTTGCTGTTTCCAGAGGCTTACTCAGTCAGGCTGACAGCCTCCTCTGCTCTGAATCAAAGAAAGACAAACTCGGTGCCAACATTAGTGAAGCTAATGTTGGCACCAAGAGCAGCGGCAGCAGCTGGGATTAGCCACCTTTGCAAAAGGCTAACTAGCAAGGCTTTGCTTGCTTGTGATGATACAAGCACAGGATTGACTTGCAAGGGGTAAATCGGAAGCTTCACCTCTATAAGGTATAGTAGATCTTTGCTCTGTGCAAGATGAACCCGTTAATTGTTCTTCAGGTACCACTAGTATTTTCAGACCCAGCAAAGAACAAAGTTACCAGGCCTAGAAGTAGACTAAATTGAGCTATGGCCATCAATCTTCACTAGACTGCCTGCAGCCCCCCCCCCCTTTTTTTTGACTGTGCATGTTCATAATTATGTAGCATTCTTATTATTTAGAGGTCTTAAGCATGTTCTCTCAGTTTGAGAAAGTAAATATTTTAAAGGAAAAGTCCAAAGCCTGTCAAACTCATTGTACTTTGCAAGAAGTTCAGCTACCAGCAGGTTATAGGAAGTGTACTGGAAATTTTATAGTGACCTACAAATGGATCGGGATCTATTTTTCCCAATCTTGACTTTAATAGGACTACAGTAATTCAAAATGCACAAGCATGGTTATACTGGCATAAGAAGCAGAGCTTCTTATTTGATCCTCCAACAATTTATTTCAAAGATCTGTTATTAACAGTATTCATTTTACAATTACTTACAGAAACCTTACGTTTCTTGCTTGGCTATATATAGTAGGAAAAAACCGCAACATTTTAAATCACAGGGCACTCCATTGTACTCAAAAAGGAACCTTTTTAAAAACCTCATCCTTTTATCCTGTGATTTAGTGGCTTAGATCCATTTAATAATAGATGAAATATAATTAAGGAAGATTTTTTTTCTGAGTCTCCCCTGACTGTCTTTGTGTTTATACAGTTTTATCTGCAGGTTGTCTGTATTAAATAATATTGAATTGGTGTGCAGACATGTTTTTCCCCACATTTAAAACTTTACTTTCAAGAGTAATTTACACAGTTTATACCTCTGTGATCCTGATAATTTATTTTTTCAGTTGATAATTTGTCTTTTTGCTTACAGGGCACAGCAGGATTTAATAATATGTTTCCCTTACATAATTAAGTTTACTTTTCATATATATCCTTTCTCAAAATTGAAGTCTCTTGGGTCTTTGGAACCACAGAATTACAATTCCCATGTAAAATGGGAAATTGTGATAGGTAATTTCAAACTGACATTTTTGTATTTTCTATGGGCTCTTTGAGTATATGTGCGAAAAATTCAACAGACAAGCTAATGAACCTAGGTCAAATTCATTTTATGTAGAAGACTTTGTGCCAAGTGGATCTTCAGCACACTTATTCTGTGCTAAAAGTATAAGTAATAAAGACAGCTTTTGAGTATAAATTAATTTAATATCAGCATGTTTCTTATTTTAATTTATTTTTTTGTCTTTATAAAAGATTAGTTACATGTAAAGAGAAAAAGACCAAAAACATCCAAATCTGAGAAAGTCTGATATATACCAAATGAAGCATCTTAGGAAAGTTGTATTTTATTTATAACAATAATATT
The DNA here is from genome assembly GCA_032468195.1 of Cerberus rynchops. NCBI lineage: Eukaryota > Metazoa > Chordata > Lepidosauria > Squamata > Homalopsidae > Cerberus > Cerberus rynchops. The sequence continues at coordinate 38,796 of JANHFJ010003168.1, forward strand.
TTAGTAATTTTTATTAGATCAGTTTTTTTTTTTATTCAAACAATTCTGTTTGCTGCAACTGCATTTAAGTCTTTCTTCCCATGTGCATTATGGTTCTAATCTAAATATTAGCAGATGAATAATTGTAAGTCAGTTTCATTTGCCTCAAGAATTTAGAAACAAGAAGATAATTAAAAATGCCCACATTCTAAATTTCAGTATTTAGAACAATGGCTTGTTGTAATTGTAAGTATTAATAACATATACATATGAGTATGGCTGGCTAGCTTGTATTGATAATTTTCTTTTGGAGCCATCTTTTTCTGGTTAGTGTAATGTTACTCTATAACATGGTTTATTTGTTCTATTACTTTGAATTATTATGTTAACACAGCCAATTGTAAACCACCACATCAATTTGTTTAATTATAATCTCTTACTTGGTTTTAACTCATTTGAGTTCAACAGAATTTACTCATGGATAAATGAATGTCAGATTGTAGTTTTATTTCCCCCCACCTCTTTGACCTTGTTTATAAATTGAAGACAGTTTTGATGGGGCTCATTCTAAAATGGTTTGCAGAATTATAATTATTATAGTGCATTCCTGGGTATAAAATGCATTCTTGCAATATCCCCATAAGGCAGATCCTTGGCATTCTCCCACTTTTTTAAAAAATTAGTTTAAGAGATTCAGGTTGAGAGGGACCTGAAACACACACCCCCCCCTTTATGTAGTCTGTGGGAAAGCAATGTTTGAAGGCATGTTGAAGTTTGCATAAACAAACCTGATAGCTCAGAGTTAAAACAATCACTGTACTGGTGTATCTTTTAACACGATCTTGTTTGTGTTAGATCGATTGCTTTTTGTCAAATAGAGCTGGTAAAATACCAGGGTTTTCTGCTGGAGAATGGTTTAAAAGTTCTGCCTAGAAGACTTGTATTTAAACTTAAATCTAAATTGCTACCTGTTAAAGCTAAGTTAAAACTAAGTACACTTAGGTTTCATTACATTCTATGGACAAACTTTGACCGTGACATACTTTAAATTGCCCTGTGTTTTTCAAAAGCAGGTTGGACATTTTTCAAAGTGATACTAAATCTTGTCAGTGTAGAGGAGACAGCGATGTAAATGCCATGGAAAGAGTTAAGACCACCTCTCCTCCCATGGATACAAATATATGTTTTATAACTTCCTTAAGTTCTTCCTTTCCAGATGTTTCTCTGCCATGATTTTAGATAGCAGCACTCATTGAGGGGTGATGGGAATTGTCTTCTGATACATCTGGAAAGGCACCAGTTTAGAAAGACTACTGATTAATATAGAGATGGATTCGTATTTTATTTGCAGTGAAGGAAAAAAAGAAGCTTAAGAAGCTCTGCCTGTGAAAACAACTTTGGGTTTAAATTCGGACGGAATGCAGTCCTTTGTCTGAGAGATTCAACACATTTTTCATTTTCTAAAATGGATTTAAAGTTTATGACTTCAGTTATTGCCTCTGTGTCTTTATTGGCTATCATTTTCTACCCTGCTTAGGATTTCCATAACTATTTCATAGTCTTTAAAGTGCACTGAGATTTTTAAATGTAGTTTGAGTATAAATTTGTTTAAATCAGAAGTTGTTAATTTAATAAAAAAAATCCCACAGAGGGATGGAGAATGTCAAAATAATATCCAGGATAGAAAATCCAGTTTGTGAATCTGGATTAAGTAGATGCTGTTGACTCATGAACAGCAAACCATAGTAATTGAAGTCACACCTGCAGCTTTTATGAGATCCTGTAAGAAAAACCTATAAATCTGCATTAAAACACATTGTTTCCTGTAGGTGTGGAAATACAAGGACAGGATGCAATTCTTCTGTCTAATGTATTTATTGCCATATCGTATATTATTACACTGTGGGTCACAGTTGTGTTTCACCACTTAATGGCCAATTGATTTGAAAATTGTTCTCCAGGGCTGAAGGGATAAAATAAAGAACAAAGGCTAATATTAGAATGTCAGTGCTCATTTCTCAACAAAATTAATGAATCAGCCTAGTTCAGCAATGCTTCTTACTGAAAATGTAATGCTAGAATGGGATACCATTGAAAAAAATGTTTCTGGACAGTTTTTTCTTCCCTTTCAGCAAGAGAAAGGTAATAGGAATTTTCTGCTACTCAACCTTCCCAGCAACCTAACACATACATTTTCTTTTGAAAATCAAAATTTGGTGACATTTCATTCAGTCAAAATGTCTTTTAATCTCCAATTATAGTAGCTCTTCTGAGCTTGGCATAACTCAAATTTGGAGTGTCATTAATTTTTAGATTATTTAATGAAGACTGGATTGTCATTGTTAACAGTGTAGTCAACTATTGTCATCACTTTGTATTTCGTATCTCTTTGCTACTTACTGTAGTTGATGTTTACTGCTTCATCTGATATAGAGAAAAAAATTGAGCTATGGAGTGCTATATGATTTACTGATCCCCCCCCCAATCATTGAGCGATATCCTAACGCTGAATAAATTTATTCCTGCCTTCTGCTTCAGTTGCACTGCTGAATCAATTAACTTAAATCACATTTAACAATTAAGGGATTTTTGTCTAAATGTTTGCCATGATTAGAATGGCAGTGAACTGGGGTGCCATTTTCTTTGATTTAAATCACCATATAAAAAAAAATTGACAAGCACAAAAAGCATGGCTTGAAAACATAACATTCTAGCTCTAAAGTAAATAAATAATATTGGATTAGCACAATGAGTGAATGTAGCCACAGAATATAAATTAGAAAGTTCCTGAGAGAAATCAGTCGTAGGCTTGCTAAGTATCCATAAACAAGCAGACCTTCAGTCTTAACTTTTATAAACACCATTTGCAACATGGGAGAATTAGTAATCATCTATACTACAGTAAAGATTTTAGTGATACCATGAAGCATTTTAAGTACTTACCTATATACAGTGTATGTTTTATACAGGCTGTTTATTATATTCTGGCATTGAACATACTGTTGTAACATCTTAATGTCAAATGTCTGCAAATATGTAAAAGATAAGCTATAATGAACCAATGTAGATGACCCCTTAGTTTTATTTATGATGAAAGTAAGCATTTGAAATTGCAGCTTCTTAAATATAGGGGCTGTTTCATATAATACTAATGCTGTTTTATATATTAAAGTGATTAATGTGAATGTTATTCTGGAACTTCAAACTATTAGAAGTTTGATTCCCATTATTAAAGGGCTGTTTTATCTGGTTCAAATATTATCAATGTTTTTCAGCAGACTCTATTACCTGTCTGCACCCAGACCAGAATGTCCAAGATCTCAACCTTAAAAGACTTCTACAAATTCTATCATTTCTTTTGCATAGGATTATAAAAATGTCCCTAATAGTTAGCATGAAATAAGCAAAACTGCTTTGCTGATTTTATGCATACTGTATTTCACATGGCATATCTCTCTGAAATATGAACAGATTAAAACTCATCTGATACTTTCAGCATTTTGTACAAGTGTATCTATAGGAAAGCAACAAGTAAACAATTTATGTTATTACAGATGCATGCTATATTCCTTTTATAGTAGTTGAGCCTAATCATCTTTTTAAAAAATCTCAATCCTCTATATGTAGCTATTTCCACAGCTGAAATCCGTACTGATGCGCATATTAAAGCAATATTGTGTGTATTTGAACAAATTAATGTTGCACAGCTCAGTTAGATGTCAGTGTCTAGCCAATCTTGGTTGATCTCAAAAAGCTAAGCAGAAATTGACTTGGCTAATATATCAGATCTTGTGGAATAGGAAATATTGCATCTTTCCTGGCAGATCTCAGGAAATGCCAGTCCTTTAAGCTAGATACGAAAGTTGAAAAAAATATTTATAGAAGAACACAGTGTCAAACCATTTCTGTATTGATGCAAAGATAATAATATGGACATGGACAGAAGTCAAGTTCAACTAAAGGAAAATTCTCTCTCCGTCTCTTTGAAAGCCAGTGTGCTGCAGGAATTTGGATGTTGAAACTAGGAGCAGGGAAAGCCAAGTTTTAGTCATTCTTTCAGCATAAAAGCCAGTGGGGTGACTTGGCCCTGTCATTCTCTCTCAACAGTAAATTAAAAAATACATATTACACACACACACACACACACACACACACACACACACACAGAGCATAGTAGTTTGTAGTCCATTACTGAAGCTTCACACACAGTTGTCATCATTCTATAGCCGCATGCATATTGATGTGTTCTGAGATTTTTCCTTTTGGCAATATTCACAAAACAATCAGTATTTTTTTCCCCAGTTTTGGGATTTCCCCCCAAGCTTTCCAATGTTTCCTTTGTGTCAACTAGTGGTGCTGGTTGTTTTGGCTGCATAAGGAACAGCATATTTAGCTTAAACATTTGAAAGAGAAGGAATGGATTTACTTACAGCATTTTTCATAATGGCGCCATCATCCATTCAGGAAGAATAGAATTAGGTCCATCAGCCATGCCAGTAACATTCATGTGTCCACTGGCCTTGCTCTGTTTAGGAATGTGAAATGGGCATGTGTACTTTGGGGTTTTTCAATTTATTTCTTGTTCACTTATACGAAGATGCTAGAGATATGAATTCAAGCCTGCCCTTGCTTATATTTGGTGAATGTGTATTTATTTGGGGCAAAGTAGGAAAAAGATCTAAATAGCACATTTGAAACCCAAACTGTAAGAGTATTTTCCCCCCCTCATCTGTACTTTGGGTGTTTTTATACTGAATAGGAATAGAACTGCTGTTTTCTTTATACAGGTTTTTAATCACATGAAGATTTTTAGTCCACTTATCTTGGAGGAATTGAGAAGAGCAAGCTTGATTTTTCAGTCCCAATTTCGTTAGATCAGTTTACACAGGGAAGCCATCACATTTTAAACTGCAGAGGATTAACTAATTGAGGAATAAATTACTCACCCCCACATGAGAGGTTTCCTTTTCTAACTTGAATTAAAAATGAGCAAATTCAAATTCAAATTCAAATTCAAATTTGATTGGTCACATGCACAGTCATACATGGTACAATACGCAGTGAAATGCTTACGCATTCACGACCACAGGTAAGTTAGGGCAGAATGGGAGGTAGGAAATAGGTTGGGAATAAGTTGAAGAAAGGAGGTAGTTGGGAAGAAAGGAGGTAATTGGGAAGGTGGTTACTTCATGTATATGTAAACAATCATTATGATCCTTAGTGTTCTGGTGGTGTCTGATTTATTGATCGTATTGCCTGTGGAAAGAAGCTATTCTTCATTCTTTCTGTGTTTGCCTTCAGAGAGCGAAAACGTTTTCCCGAAACGAGCAGGGTCCTGTATGGTTTTTTTTAAAATCCAGATTTCTTTCCCATTGGCTATGGCAGTTTTATGAGGCTGTACAAAGCTGGGATCCACGTAGATCCCCTTCAAAAACGAAATCGAGTTGGCTAAGAGTTGTGGTGGCTGAACTTGAATTTGACTTCCATGCCTCAGTAGAAGCAGCACCACCATGGTGACTTGCTTCTCTTTTATCATCTCTTTCTTCACTTTGCAGACCATAAACATGGGGCCACAATAAAATTAAATTTGCTGGAGTCTGCTTCCCTCTACCCCACATAATTCTATTTTGAGCATGAAAGAAAAAGAAAGGACAACAGTTGGTGTTTTTCCAATATGATAGACTAATAGCTTGGTAATTTCCTGTGAATAGGTTGTAGCCAAAATCATCTGAAAAAAAAGTCATTGCAGTTGGGAAAATCAGATCACCACCTTTGTAAATTGCCATCCTGTAATTCTGGTTTATTCTTAAACATGGCATTACCACCACCTTCAGCAGGGATCAGTATGGCTTTCTTCTCCCTACCCTTTTATGATTATGAAATATTAGAAATATATTTAACCGAGGTTCATAGAATTCCTTCATGTTTCTTCTGCAGCAAGTAGCAAAGTGCTAGGATTCCTTTCATCCATTGCTATGGGAAGATCAGCCTTTCTCTTGTCCCCATGTCCGGCTGGCTGTAGTTTTTTGAATAGAGATAGTCAGTTCTGATCATTGTTTGGAATTTCACAGACATTTGAAACAGCCTCCCCCACTTCCACTTGTCTGAGAGCTCCTAAAAGACATAAATCTGATACAGAGTTCAATAGCGCAAGAAAACGAGGCCCATTGGCCTGCCAAACTTCTGGGTGCCATTTTATGACCTACCTGGCACATTCATGGCCACCAACATATATCTTTCTGCCTCTTGGACTGTTAAACAAGGGCTGTCCCAAATTTTTATATCGTGGAAGTGCAGGCAAGTGCTTTGATGTTGTCATTAACACAGTTTGTGCTCCAGCCGGCTGTTTCCTGGGCCCGAAATAGATGCAGACGATGTTGGATAATTACCTTGTCTGGAATTTATTTTTATTAGGCCTTCTCCAAGCTTGGAAATGGTAAAAGGTGAAATGAATCTAAAATGAACTCTTCATATCTAAGGGCTGCCCTGCACACACAGTTGTCTGATTGTCTTCCAACATCACATTTATGGGTCATGAACTTGAATGTGAATGTGATAAATGGGTTACATTGGCAAACATGTTTGGGAAGAGGTTACCAAATGTTTCGAAGGAGGGAAGACAGATTAATTTCAGAAATACATTTGCTTGCTTGCTTGGTGTTTGGTGCAGTGATGAAGTACAAGGCTAGAAACTCATGGTTCTAGGCCCATGAATTTTAATCCTCCCTTAAAAGCTGGGGGTGAATCACATTCTCTCAGTCAAACCCTCCTCATGCGGTGATTGTTGTGGGAAAATGTAAGGAGGAAGTAGTACTATGCAGGCTGCCTTGGGTTTTATTTTTAAAGATGAGACATAAATCTAATAAATAAGGTTGCTTTTCCTTTAGGATATAGAGTGGTATGCCAGCCCATCCTTGCCATAACAACAGTCCTGTGAGATAGGTTAGGATGAAAGCGACTGATGTGAGGAGAACCTCCAAGGTTGTGGCTGGACTTGAACCTATATCTGTTTAGTCCAGCACCTTAACCACCCTGGGTCAGTATTTAAAAGAAATGATACCCCATGCACTTGAGACCACATGAACAACACCTCTGTGTTAAGCAGATTGCCTCAAAAGTCTTTCCAGAAGCTCCTTCCACTTGAATACACCTTTGCCCCTTCAACAAGAAACAGTGTTGTGCTGCTGTGAGGAGCTTGGCAAGGGCCTCACCTTTACCTACAGAAGGTGGCCAGAGGTCATCCAACAGGCCAAAGCATGAGGTAGCTGTGGCCATGCTCTTCTTTATTCTCTTATTCTGCTTATTGATCACTGCAAGAAAAAAAGTAAACCACAAACAGACTGTCCATTCACAACTTGGCAAAGATGCCTTTCATAGCATCTGGAAAATAAATGAGGGGATTGTTTACCACAATGCCTTTACTTCAGGAGGGAAGGGCAACCCCCCCCCCCACGGGAAGAAAACAGTGATGCTGTCATTTCTATTGGTGGAAATCGACTTTGCAGTGGTTCCTCTAAGCCTTGTGATGGGCTCAGTCTGTCAACAATTCAGAAAATTTGGAAAATGCCTAACTTAACTCTGCTGGGATGTCCCTTCATCCCTCCTTTCCTTCCTTCTTTTCTTCTTTCCATGCCACTGTCAAGAAACTCTTTTTTCATTTTTTTTTTTTAAAAATACAGTTCAAAACATGTATGGTGCTGTATATTATATAAAGTAATGTCAAATAATTACAAAGAATAAAACGTGAGTAAAACAAACTCATTTTCAGAGGCTCTGGAGGCTATGCAAGAGCAGACCTCATCCTCACAGGGCCTCTGCAGCCTCTGAAAACCGCCTCAGAACAGGGTGTGCTTTTGAGACTAGTTGTGTTGATGAATGTTAGCATATCACTCAAAACATCAGTGTCCTAGGTTCACTGCTCTAAGCTAATGATCTGAAGATCAGTGGCAAAGGGTGTGAAATGAGTTTGAAATCTGCCTGTGTTGTGCAGATGGGCAAGAATGATTCTGATCCTCAGCATGGAAAATATATTGTCTTTAAATAGAAGATGTAATGCCTAAGGTGGTATTTTAAAAGTATCACATATCCCCATCAGCTAAGCCTAGGGAGGTGATAACCAGGGAGAGAGCTCTCTTCATACCTCTAGTCATTTAATTTGATAGATAGCAAGCAACATAATTATATAATGCTTTAAAAAACTGCTTTAAAAAGTGCTTTTGGCAGAGCCTAAATGTAGATCAACAGTTTGCTTTTGTCACTATTAAGAATGCCTCTCTGATGAATTACAGAAACCTATTATCATACGTTTCTACTATGTACCAAGGAGCTATATAATTCAGGCTGTCAGTTTTATATCATATTTTAATGGTCAGTTCACTGTTTTCTTAGAAGAAACAGTTCCTTTGAAATCTGTTATGTTTCCAAATTTTGTTAAAGCAAATGTTGATGTAGTCCCCTCTATCTTTTCCTGTTTAGGTGGAATAATTATAATCCACCCCTTCTGATTCATTCTTCAAGAAGATGGGAAATTCTTATGCGGGGCAACTTAACTCAACACGTTTTGAAGAAGTGTTGCATAATTCTATTGAAGCTTCTCTCCAGTCCAGTAATTTAGTCCCAAGGCCCATTTTTTCACAGCTATACTTAGAAGCTGAGCGGCAACTTTCGTCTCTAGAAGGTAAGAAGTGTTCGTTTGGAAGAGAATATTTGTAGCTCGGGGTTGGATCCTTGCTGTTATCTGATCTTGGTCATTTTCTTGCAGACATTTCATTACCTAACTAAGATTAATGATGTTATCTGGTTGGGTAATGAAATGTCTGCAAGAAAGCAACCAAGTTCAGAGAGTAGCAAGGACCTCAAAGTGCTCCTTTGCTATGGCTACTTAAAGAACACCACTTCTCAAGGTGATGGACATCATCCGACAGTATGTCAGTTGACTTTCACTCACAGAATGGAATGTTTCCTAGCTCTGTTCATTCTTCCACTTTCACAGAATGTG
>JANHFJ010003168.1:57397-74175 GCA_032468195.1 Cerberus rynchops
CTGACTTAGACTTCGGGGTGTGGGGGAGAGGAATGGAAAACTGATACATTTCTGAACAGTGGAGACCTGTCTGAGGCAGAGATTGGTGACTGGATGTCAAGCTCAGGACAGTGGAGTCTATTCAGAAGCCAGATCATCCACTGTGCTCTGGAAGACTTGGGAGTAAGCAACTACAAGCAACTTGGGAGTAAGAATGCTGGGAGCCATGAAAAAAAATTAACATGCTCAGCCTGAGCAAAGCCTATTTAAGAAAAAGTAGGTTTCTCAAATTTCTAAAGCACATTTGGAATATCACAATTCGAAAAACTATAGAGGTCTTCTCAATAGCAGAATTATACCAGTTGGTGAGTGATCCTTCTATCAGAATTAAAAATTAAAGGTAAAGTCAAAGAAAGAAATACAAGGACTTAATAATTAAAATCAAAAGACTTGCTAAGAAATTAGGAAATTAAGAAAGTTTAAAACCAACTAGAGGGACAATTGAATTTGGAAATTAAAGTGTTTTTGAAATAATTAAGCAAATAATATAAACCTCCATGGGAAAGCAGATTGGTTAGATTTGACAGAAACTGTACACCAATAGATAAAAAATATTTAGACAATGTGACCCTGCTGGATTTAAAAGAGAAGGAATTTTGCTTGAGATTAGCTACAGAACCATCTGACAAAGACAGTAAGGAGAAGATTGTTCAATTAGACTGGGAGGAATAAGATATGAATGCTGAAGTGGACAAGTTATACAGATTCAATGCAATTTAAAAAGTGATTTGGCTAAGACCTTTCATAAGTAAATGACCTTAAGGGATGCTGAGATGAGGTCACATTTTCCTATCTCTTCCGGACTCTTATTTTCAATATCAACATGCATGTTTCCTGAGGGAATTCTGTTTATTTGCTCTGGTAGAAAACTCTGAGGGACGATATTTGCAGTAGGAAACATATGGGTTAGCCAAAAAAGGTCTTTGGAATATTTGTTAATTGATTGCACTTTTGATGATGTGTGTGGCTGGAGGCACCCAGGAGCTCACAAGCAAAATAACTGTGCATTAAGTAATTTTTTGAGCAATCTTTTTGTCTTCTGGTTCCTATTCATGATGAGCAGTGATGTGTCTGGAGGGCATAAATAAGGTTCATGTATTGTTTTTGTTTAAAGACTGCTTTTGGTTCCAGTTCACTGCTGCTGTGACTTGCACTGGTCGTACTTGTCTCTGAGTGTGTGTGTTCAAATAACTGTTCTGGAGTTGGCTGTCCTGTTTGGCAAACCACATCCTCTACTATTTTGTCTATGAATCAATGCACTGAAGTAGGAAAAGTCTTGCAGTACACGGAACTGGAATCTGTCAAATGGCCTTTGTACACACCTCTTAAAATCAGAACAACTAAGAGAAATGAAGTTTTGGATTTCTGCCTGTAGCATTTAAGATGTCATCATCACTTGTTTTCTTTATGTGTCATCTTCAAGTTTACTTACTCATTTTGCTAATGTGACTCAAACATAGACATTTAAAACTTTTGAATATAATAAAAATAGCAATAAAAGAGGCAAGGTAAAATGTGAAATCAATAGTATATGAAATTTACTATAAAAGCCAGCTGAAGCATTAGAAGAAACATGACTGGAAATAATGGTCTTAAGCAGCTGCCTGAATAAAGCTCACGTTAATAGTTTTCTTGCTTCTGCCTACCATCAGTGATGATGCCCATTAATAGAAGAGGTTTTTTTAACCTGTGGAAGTCTTCCAATTTCTCTTCAGTGTTTTTTTTAAATTTATTTTATTTTTCTTCCTCTTTTCTTCCACGGTTAGATTCCCCCCTATCCAAAAAGCTTAATTTTGACAATTTATCTCCATTATTAAGAAGACGTATTAATTTCTCAGGGCAAAATTAAGCACTTTGATGGAAAAAGATCGAGAATATCTTCATATTGTGCATGGGGCAATACCATATACTCATGCAAATCATATACCCTTTTTAGTCATTTTCCTGTACTGCTGTTTCTATTAAAACTCATAGCTGATAGCCCTACCTAGCTGACCTTGGTTGATCTTGAAAAAGCTAAGCAGATTGGACAAGATTAAGAAATCTTGGAACTGCAGACTAAACTAGCAAATCTAAAAAGATCCTCAGAGACAGTAGTAGTTGCAGATTTTTAAAGGAAAACAAAGACTTGGTCTATCCTATGAAGGATATAATAGCAACTTTATTTTGTGTTGGTCTTTTAACTATCTCAGTAAAGGTAGCAGTGGACCATGTTACTTGATCTTGTCAACCACAACAATAACATATATTCGGTGTCACTTTTCTGCTTAACTCTGGGTCTACAGGGACCTTAACATCTATAAAATTGAAATGTAATGGCAATAGAGCAATAATTATGATTTAACAATAAAAATAATTTAGGATTGCAACATAATGTAGCAGAGATCCTATTATATGATCAAAATGCATACTGTATTGATAAGTTATACCCGTTCTCTGACCTTAAAGGTCATAGTTTTAAATTATGCAAAGAAATCGATAAGCAGTACAAGTGCAATATGAATTACTGCACCCAGTGCTAAATTAGAATCTATGTTTTAGATCAACTGTTTTATCAAATTTAAGCTCATATAGAACACATTAAAAACTTCTAGTCTAAAACATGCATAAACAGTAACTGATAAACCAGCCCCCCCTCCCAAAATCTGAGGTAGCAGCCAAAACTGAAAGCATCAGTTAAACTGAAATGATACTTGTCACACAGGGGGAGAAATGGTGCGGTTTATTTATACAACATTGCTAGATGTACAGAAGTGAACAATCTTACTAGTATAATTCCACATGCCATGTTATATATCCAAATATTAATTAAAATTGCACATCCAAAAATATTACTGCATGTATGAAATAGAATTCATTTGTTCTTGGAATACAATAATTAAAAATACAAGAATTCTCCCTAGCCCAGAATCTGTTTTTCCTCCATGGCCATTTTAAGAAGAGTCTCAAGGTAGGATTGTTTCTACTTACGAAAGTACGTAAGTCCTTTTTCACAATTTTAAACAAGCATAAAAGGATTCAAGCAGAAGGTGGAGAAAAGATAAGTTTATGATGTAGTATAAAGTAATCCTTTCCTACCATCTCCCAATTTCTGGGGCCCACTAAGTTGTGAACAGTTTTGAGTAGAGTCATGTTGTGCAAGGGCAAATTCCAGGCTTCCTATGTTTTTTAGTTGCTTCCTATGTTTTTTTTTTTGCTTAAAGCAATAATTTTTCACAGGTGTGCTGCCTCTGGCCCTGGAGGTTCCATTTAGCTACTTAGCTAATTACACAATATGTTCATAGAATGGATCTTTTAAGGTTGCTAATTATTGCCACGTTCTAGCCCAATCATTTCATCTGTTTAAAAAAATATATTTTATTATATGCAAGAAGAAAAAAGCCCACAAAAGCATATTTCTCTTAGATACTGGTCTTACATACATACTCATATCATGTTGCACAGTTGAATTGGTAATGTTTAAGTCACTTTACTTAGAGGAGGAGAAAATGGGAAATTAAATATATCCAATGCAGTCCAAGTGGCCTAGAGGTGGAACTCTCACCTCACAATCTGAAGACTGTCAGTTCAATCCTAGGTAGAAGCAGATATTTCCTTCTTTCTGGGTTCAGCAAGTAGTTGTCTGCTGTGAACTCCTCATAGGCATCAGGAAGGGTATCCTGCCAGTAAACTCAGTTCCAATCAGTCACTCTGACCTCATCCTGAAGCAAGGGATTGCAGTATCATTTTTAAAAACTGTGATAAATGAAACCCAAATTTTGAAATAGTTCTCCAAATAGCACTTAAATTTGTTCACATATGCAGAGAGGTGAATCCTTCACACTGTTGTGTAATTGCTTCTCCAGTGTTGAACTATCTGGTTTTTAGATCATAAGATCCTAGTTTTAATGTCTTCTATTGTTGCCAGGGCTGCCTCTTATGAATTCCTAGGAAAGAAAACCCTTGACACCATAGATTCAGAGAAAAGGTATTTTTTACTAAGAATGAATTGAAAGCAGCAAAAGTCAGGCAAGGTCTGAAGCAAACACACATGGAAAAGACAAATTGAAAATTACCCCAGAGCCCACTCTCTAGTAGTCAGGCAGACAGAGTCCAGTCATTGGACAGGATGATGTTTTGGGAATGTCTCTGGTCCAGTTGCTCCGCACCGCCCTTGTGCATGCCATTCTCAGGATAGTTGGCCTTGAAGATGTAAACAATCCAAGCTGGTCTCCCTGAGTCCAAGCCTCCGCATCAGTTCCCAGCAATTCCACTCTCACACCAGCTGCATGTTTTCCCTTCCAAATGCCCATTGCTCCCTCGCTTCCCGTTTCCATGGCAGCTGGCAGCAAGCTGGAAGGAGAATGATGATGGGAGACTGACCATTGTCTTCCTGTTCATTTCAGAAGAGCATAAACACCAAAAGGAAGACTGTCTTGTTGTGCCTGGAAGTATCATAGGAATTCAGTTTTCCACAAAACTCAGCAGGGCAGTGAAACAATAAAAGACCCTGGGCACAGGTGGAATAAATCTAAAACGAAAAGACTTATTCGGGTCTTTGGCCCTGCCTTGAAAGGTCACAGGACTAAGAGGAATCATAAGGCCTCAGATGTGGTCTGCCAGAATTGGCCAAATAAAATTAACAGAGTACTCAACCTTTGGTCAGGGTTGATATGGGCTGGTTTTGAACCGATGACCTTGAGGTGAAAGGCCTTTATCAATTGGACTGCAAATATTGATTCCTAGCCATCTCTAGGTCTCAGCCATATGACAGAGATAAATTGGAGCACCTTCTGGTTGGTTTGGCTTCAGTGACCTCTGATATAGCTACAATGGACATGGAAAATCTTTTTATTTAATTTGTTTACAAGATGAGGCTGTTCATTCTGCCCTGTGCTAGATCCAGATGCTTGTGTATATCTGGGCATGACATACGATTCACATTTACTTACTGAATTGCTTGAAAATGTCATGCCAGTACGATTTGACTGTATGATAATTTTAGAAAGCCTCGCCTAAATATGGAAAAGGGGCCTGCAGTTATTCAGAAGCATTTTTATTCCGCATGCAAGTTTGCAAAATAACAATCCAACTGTGAGGAAAAAACATTATGCTCTTGTAGGAATTTTGGAAATGTACAGCATAATTCTTATTGCCTTTTAAGGTGAACATTTTATAGGCTTATCCATTTGTTCTCATTAATTAAATTAAATAAATAAATAGGTTCTTTGTGACATTACCTGACTGCCAGCCAGTCAGTTTTATTCATAGCCCGTCCTCTTGTATTAACTTGTTTTCAAAATCTCTTTGTATTGTAGGTGGTAAAGAGATAAAATACCCGCAGTTAAACATAGAATCTATTTATCATGGAAATCATTTTAAATTTCTCCTGAACTCAAACTCTGTTTAGTAGATGCATATAGAGTATAGCTGGCAAGAAAATTAGTTTTTGGGTGCAGTTGGATGTCTTAGAGTATAGAAAAGTCAAATACATTAATTTCAAATCCAAGTATTAAAAGACTCTTTCAGATGTTTTATTTAGTAGTTTGTCATATAGCAAGTCTAATGCTCAACCCACAATATGTTTTTATTTTTGTAAATTGGTGGCATTAGAGCCTGTTTTTAGTATGGAAGAAGATACATTGCTATTTTTCTGCATTGTGGAGCTGCTGTATTAAGTCTAATAAGGGATAATTCTCAAATTATCTAGGTCAAAAACATCTAAAAAGTGTAATCAAACTTGTACCTGTTCTGTGATACTAATTTCTTTTCTTTTTTCCTTATTCCCATTATCCATTGATCTGCCTGGCTAGCCTTCTGAGAGACAGAGTGTTTCCACCTGAGTTTTCATTAAAATCTATATGAAAGAAATAAGATAGGTATTAAAGACAGGTTTTTTTATTTATTTATTTATTTTATTTTATTTTGTCTCTGTATGCGTCTTCTTGTGTTCAGAGCTAGTATTCCTTTTGTTAAAGCCATTCCAAACAGACTGAAGCACATTGTATGGACTATTTGATTTATCTTACTTCATTTTGTTACTGTTTATTCCATCAGGTTTCTCTGGAAACTGTGTTGGCTGTGGCAAGAAAGGATTCTGCTACTTTACTGAATTTTCTAATCATATCAATCTAAAGCTGACCTCTCAGCCCAAGAAACAGAAACACTTAAAGTATTATCTGGTCAGGAATGCACAGGGCACACTTACCAAAGGCCCTCCAATCTGCTGGAAGGGGGCAGGTGAGATAATGTAGCTGTTCTTTTAAAAGGTCTGGAATATCTCTGGAAAGTTTAGAAATTACTGACACAGAACTCCTTAGAAATAAATCTAAGATGCCAAAGATCATTGACATTTTGTTTAAAAGCCCAATAAAACACTTCTAAAAATGTAAGTATCTACTATAAAGTCTCCTTTTTAAAAGTGCCTTAATAGATAGCCCAGAAGGCATAAATACCTATAGATTCCCAGTATGCCTTCAGTATAAGGAGGAGACAAGATTGAACAAAACATTTTATTGATATGAAGATGAATTATATGAAATAAATAATTAGAATAAAATTGCTCAGGAATGAATAATAATTCATGAGTTTCTTCTATGAAGCAATAATGTAGACCTGTCCGCTTATGTTGACATGTAAAATTCAATTTTTGTAGAAAAGGTTTGCAAAAACAAATTGAGCAGTTCTCACTGGATAACAAGCATCTCATTTTTTTTAGAATTCAGAAACCGACAATCCTCCTCCAACACTTCTTCCCATACGTTGTTTCAGCCTCCAGAGAATACAGGTTCTTCAGCAACTGTTACGAATGAACCATTTCTAGTAGCCAATCCAGTAGGTCAAGCTGGAATTCATCAAACAAGTAAGTATTAATTTTTTTCTCAAATGTTTCAATCTGGATTTTTTTTTGTTTTGTTTGGTATGTCAAATCAACTTGGATGGATTGAAACAAGAGCATGGCTTTAGCATTTTGTATGAACTTAAATGGCTTGGGTCAATACATGCACCTTGCCTATTATTTATCACCACTGATTGAATAAATCTGACATTGAATTAATCCATTTTGGCAGCTTTGCAAAACATATTAAATCGTAAAATAATCAGACTGGCTGGATTTGTACTTTAGGCAAAGACAGAAATGAATAAATACAACTAATCAAGATTAACCAAGGCTAGTGTGCTATGCATATGCAGCTGGTGGTTCTTTAAGTTAACCTAATTTAACATGTTATCTGAACACAAACTAAGTGTTAAGAGGGTCAGACACATGTGATGCGTAATTCGGATTTCTGTTTCAGATGGTATTTACTGTCAAGAATAGTCTGATATGCAATGATTGAAATGTGAAATAATATAGTTCCACTTCCAATAATCCTTTGACAGTTGGAAAGCAGTTGTTGATCTCTTTGGTCTTACAATATGAATGAAGTTAGAGAATTGTGTTAACTTATTTCTAGGTCAGCTGTGCTATATTTTAAACTGCTTTAAAGCCAGGGCTTTTTACATGCTTAGAAATAAGGAAATGTTGTGACTTAGACTTTAAATCACCTCACAGCTTCATCTGACAGGAAGAAAAAGCCAAGCTAAGCCAAGGCTTTGTAGGGCTGGTCCCATATTGAAGAGATGGAGACTAATTGTATCTAAATGAAAAAGAATTTTATCCATTTTTAAAAATCTGGAGCACCTTGACAAAAACTTGACTAGTGGATTATTTGATTTGAAAAATGATAACAGTGGTTGAGTATCAGCTCTATAATTTCATAACCGGGAAAGCCAGCTGGGTGATTTGGGGCCAATCATTCTTTCTCAGCCCAACCCACTTCAAAGGGCGGTTGTTGTGGGGGAAATAAGAGGGGGAAGGAGTTTTGGGTTATTTGTAAAAATAATAAAGGTGAGAAATAAATAAATACATTTAAAAATAAGTCCAATAGCTTCCACCAATGCTCTCTGTATCTGCACTGTGAATTACCAATCACAGGAACGCTAGCTAAGAATTCTGGAAATGACAGTCCCAGGTTGCCAGGTTAGAAAAGGTGTTATCAAAATTACATGGCACTGATTGATAAAGGCTATTTGGTTACTGGCCTAACAATGGTAATAATTATGGTGAAAAAACTGTAAGCCTTTTCACAGCATTCATTTTGGTTGATGGGGCCTTTTCTAGATAGCTACCTACTTCAATTCTTAAAATAACATTTTAAGTATCTATTCAGTCTTTGGAAAAGTCTCCTGTACTAGTAGGAGGTGCTTTCTTAGGTAACTAAAATAATCCTTGTTCATTCAGATGTAAGTGTCATAAAATTCAATGTGACCATCTCACAAAATTATTGAATAGAAGTGCAAGCTAAACTTTGATTGTGCTTTTTTTGATTATGCTTTTAGTTAATCCATTAGTTAATCCATAAAATATATTTAGACTTCATTAGACTTCATTTTAATTAGACTTCATTAGACTTCATTTTAAATTGGTTTTAAATTGGTCTTAATTTTTGCATGCATTTTAAATTTTTCCAATTTTAAATTTTTTTTAACCTTAATTCAATTGGCCTTAATTTAATTTAATTTTAATTGGTTTTTAAATTGTCTATCTGTGTGTTTTATTGGCTGTACACCGCCCTGAGTCCTTCGGGAGAGGGGGCGGTATATAAATTTTGATAAATAAACAAATAAATGTAACATATGGGGCTGATTATGGTATTTGAGGACACTTTCTCCCATAATATCTTGCTAGTCAATTCAATCTTTCAGGATTGGCATACTTCGGGGGTTTTTTTAATTAAAAAAATTCAGTGTCTATGAGGAATCTGGAAGCTGCATCTACCCCCTGCAATGGAATTCCCCCTGAGATTTGATGGCCCCACTCTGCTATTGTTTAGAAGAGTCATGAAGTCCTGGCATTTCACCCAGGCCTTAAGTGAAGGTGAGTACAGCTTCTCACTTTATCACATTTAGCATTTTTATCCTTCATGTTTTATTGATTTCATTATAATTTGTTTGATTGTTTTGAGCCACCTAGAGTCATTGATATTTCTCTAAATGATTACCTAGTGATGCTGTTACTAACAGAAAGAATAATAAGCAATTTTTAAGTATGTATAATTTAGGTCATATTAATTTAACTGACTGAGTTTCATATACTTCATCTTTGGCAGGAAGAAAATGAGGAAGACAGGGAGGGAAGGAAGGTCCTCTGAGTTCAAGGACTAATTTAGAACTTTGGGGGAAGATCAAGTTGTATCATGTCTCATATCTGATTATTTTTTGAACTAGTGCTCATCCCAGACCATAATGGGTTAATTATTCACACCCTATTTCACATAATAAAACACATGCTATATACTGATTTTTTTTAGTCTTGATAAATGAGATAGAGATATTCCAAGGGACCTATTTTCTCAGCCTTATTTTTGTTGTAATTTTTTTCATAGCTATTCATATAGAGACACACAAATCCTTTCCATCTTGCACATTTTTCTAAACAGTGTGGGTTCATATTAATAAATATACAATGCCATAAGGGGGTATTTTTTAAGAGGTGATCAAGCTGTAAGCTGTTGGTATTATGTCTTACCCTACCCATCTGATCTGAAATTTTTCCATCTGCACATGGAACACAATCATAGCAGCAAAATGGCTTTCCCTCTTTTTTTCGTTTGTTGTAACCCTGATGGCATTTCTCATTGCAGAGAGAAAGTGGTTGTACCTGTCCACAAAGGAAAGAATATAGATGATGCTCCTATTTTGATAAGCATTATATCATTAACTCTTTTTCCTAATGTCATCCAAAGTCAGATATATGTAATTCCTTGAAATACAGCATAATTAAAATAAATATAATAAATAATATTATATAAATAAGAATAGAATAGAATAGAATAGAATAGAATAGAATAGAATAGAATAGAATAGAATAGAATAGAATAGAATAGAATAGCTCCTTCCTTCAACAAGAGCCTGAAGATATGGCCCCATTGATCAGCTTTTGGCCTGATGGCAGAATTTCATACTGGCTAGCTAATTGAAATAACAGTAGTTACCACCTACCCCCATATATTCTTCTTTCTTGTCCCCATTTTTAGTTATACGGTAATTGGTATTTTATTGCAATTTTAATGTGATTTTTATTATTTATTCCTATATTCAAATTCAAAATTCAAATTCAAATTCAAATTCAAATTCAAATGTGATTTTTATTATTTATTCCTATATTTATGATTACATTTTAATGTTATAAGCTGCCCAGGGTCACTTTGTGGGTGACAAACAAATTAAACAAATAAACAAGCCTTTTTAAAATGAACAAAATGGACACAAACAGATGAAAATATATGGGCAAATAAAAGGAATGTAAGATCTGGAGTCTTTTCAAAACAGTAGATAACTTTTCAAACGTTTCAAAACCATCACCTGGGAATAGGATTCTTTTCATGTGATGTGTTTTAAAGTTGGTGAAGTAAACAGATTGAGAAACTTAGTGTCAGTGAAAAATACCAGTGAGGTGCTATGGATTGAAATTATTCAAACAAGACAAGACCATTGTTTGAGAATTTCTTAGCTAATTTGACATTTCTGAAGTCAAACTGTATCTTACCTGGTTAAATGAACTATGCCATTTGATAGTATCTGCTTTAATGATGAGTTCTTTGTGCTGTGGATCCATCTTTCCTATTCTCACTCTTACAAAGGATTGGTTTGGAAAAATAACCCAGTTTAGAATATCATATCCAGCTGTTAATTCACCATCTTCATTGAAAGACACAATATCCCCAGCACTATTATTAAAAGTGATGCTCCTCAAGAAGGGATGAATCTATAGAAATAAAGGCACATTTCTGTAATCACTGTTTCTACTACATTATTTTTGTTTTTATTTTGGTTTAGGGATTAATTGATACAAGTTTAACTTCTATAATTTGCAGACTTACAATGTATTGAAGTCCTTGCTTGGGAAGGCAAAGGTAGCTGCACAAACGATTAGTACTGTCATCTCTCCTATCCCATATACAATAGATAATCAGTCAAGAAATAGAATATTAATTTTACACTGGCATCTGTTATTGTAGTCTGAAGATAATCGACTCCTGAACAGATACAGGCTAAGCTGAATATCAAATATATTTCTTATCAAAATTCTTTCATCATGCCTTCTGAATATAAGTTACTTGGGAAAGATTTATCTGTTCACCTAACAGTAGGGATAGTCTGGTTCAAAGGTAACAGATCAGAAATCCATTTTTTTAAAGGAAAGGAGATATTCTATTATTTTCTTTCTTTTTTTTTCAATGTTAAATTAAGAGATCAGAGCAGGAGGGATATATTCAACAAATTATTCAAGAGCAATAGAGTAAAGAGTGATTGCAGAGATTGATATGTCTTAGTGTGAAAAATATTAGCTTGTGCCTTAGGTAATGAACATACTACAAAATGTCATGAAACAAATTCTAAAACAAATACTGGAGATGGGAAAAAAATCAGCAAAAATACCCCACATATAAAACCATCGGTGCTTTATAGCAGTTTTCATCCAGAAGATTAAAACTGAAATAGCAAAAATACCTTACCTGCCAAGGTTTCAGATTCAGAAAAGCCAGGTGATGTCTATTAAATTTTGTTTTTATTCGTGGCCTGGGTTTGTAGATCTCATTCAAAGCATATGCCAAGACATAAACAGCATTGTAAATTCTGTAGCTCTGGGAAGTCATGCTCATTTCAAAAACAACTCCTGGCAAATGGTCCAGTTTCTCTTGTCCAGTGCATTTTTTTCCATTACAACTAGAAAGTGAACAGCCAAATGCCTGTTGCCAGAAAACTTGGATAAATTGGTCATTGTTATCTGAATGAGGGTCTAATCCCTGAAGAAAATGGGTGAATCCCTGCAGTTCATTGGACTGAATTGCAAAAGATAAGGCACCATGGAAGAACATCATATCAAAATTTTTCTGCAATATGTCTGATGAGAAATCCCAATGGGCTGTCATAATCCAGATTTTATTTACTGATCTAATGTCATTGCCTTCCAGTAGGTTATACATATATATCAGCCATTTAATACATGTTATAGTTCTATGATTTGCATGTAGAACAAATACATTAACTTCAGACGAGGTTAATAACATGGAATCAGGTGATGTGTGCATCAATAAGTCATAGTAGTTTAAATAATGAGATAATGTTGGTATAGTTGCAATGATGGCTGGGCAGATGCCATGCTGAGACAGGAGTGAAGTTAAGGTCTGTACAAACTTTTCTCCATCATCATCATCTGTTGCAATGATCCCAACCCAAGTCCATTGGAAATTCAAAAGAAGTTGTACAATTCCTGAATATTGAACTATATCACTTGGCATCATTCGATACAAGAAAGGGAGAAATTTATTAGCATTCCTCACTGGAGCAAACACAGAATAAGCAATCTGCCAAGAAAAAAAAAGGCAAGCATGAATTTTTTCAAATACTTGTCATGATTTTATTTCCTAATAAAATCTTTGAAAATCCTTCATCTTCAGTTGCGTAAGCATTTCACTGCATATCGTACCATGTATGACTGCGTATGTGACCAATAAAATTTGAATTTGAATTCTTTGAGTGGAGATATTCACAATATTTCAAACTGTATGTCAATTTCTCAATTTTTTTAGTATTCTCATGAGTTCTTTTGCTCTGTGGCAAAAATATATCATATGATCAAAGATGTTAAATCCATTTCTATTTATAACATTGCCCAGAAGACATCTGTTTTGGAGACCAGGCATACATTTTCCCCATGAAAATATTTAGGCACTAAAATTTGGGAGAACAATAGAAAAGTAACAACTAGAGGATGCAAGGCTGCATGTGGTTCTCAAGACCAGCTAGGAAAATGTCATGTTTATTCTGATAGATTGGAAAATTATTTAAACATATAAGAACATCTCACAATAATTGTATTTAACATTTTTTTATTTAAATGTAAATTATATAAACAAGAATTTTAGTTCTATCCTGGCTTTACTAAGAAGTAGAGTACAAATCACCCAAGTGTAAAATGCAGCCGTTGATCTGAAAATTGTCTTTTAGAAATAAAAAGATAGGAGGTGGAAAAGCTTTGTGAAGCAGTCATTGTATCTACCTGAGGAATTTTATAGAGACCTGTGAGAGTAGCCATGTAGAAGGAGGTGGAAGAGTCTAATCCCCCAACCAGGGCCATCATTTTTTTTGCCTTCTCACAGCTATAATTAGGAATGGTCCTTTTCCAAGTGGAAAGAAGCTTCAAAGTATTGTAATAAGTCATTCTTGCACTGGAATAAGTGTCATAAATGTGGAATCCCAGGGTATGATTTGGTAAGGTTTGGGAATTCTCATTGATCTCCTTGACTGCAAATGCCATGGTCAGGACATGCTGGTAGTTCTTCAACTTCAAACTAAAAGCAGAGTTACATTATGAAAAAAATACAGTCATTACTTATAGAACCATTTGTTTGGCGCTATGTCAGTTTATGTAGAGAAAACCTATATTATCACAAAAAGCAGACTTAGTATATATTGTTAAGTAAAATTGATATCTGAAGTTCAATACAGTCATAGCTTATGTATACAGAGAAGACAAAAAGAAATTTTAGTCCATATAGCTGAGTAAAGATTGACATCTGAACTTTAGTAAGATCTAGAACTCCACTTATATGGATAAGTTGTTCATAAGTTCTTCCTTATTTATTAAAATATCAATATATATGCTTCTCCTCCCCCTCCTCTCTTCTCTTCTCCTTCCCTCCCCTCCCCTCCCCTCCCATCTCCTGTCTAAAAAGTATTTTTTAAAATCCTGAAAATAGAGAAACAACTGCAAATCTCTTTCTTTTCTAACATATGTCTATTGTGTATAATTACTAGTTCATATTATCCATGGTATACAACTCCTTTTCTATAATGTGTAAATATGTAAAGATTGTAATTGTATTTGTATATTCACTTCCCACCCTATGTACAGTATTACACATTTGCTTTTTAGGTTGTTAATGAATTTCCCAAGAAACCTAACATAAATGATTCAGTAAGTTCACGAAGATTCATATACAAATGAAATAGAATATGCATTAAATTTTCAGATGTACAAAAAAATCCCTGTTTTCACAATATTTACCACCATTAGCTAAGCTTTACAGATAAGTGTAAGCAAGATAAAGAGCAAAATAGAAACAAATTGCATGATGTAGAATAAAAGAGTATAAAATATAAAGCTACGAAAAACTGAACAACAATAACAAAATTGCAAAATAATTTCTAGAAGTCAAAAGCCAGGGCAATAGCAGGTGAAACTTGAAACTCAAGTTGAAAAATGAGATTGAGTGGCAGGACAAGATAGAAATAAATAAATGGGGAAAAAAAGAAAATATATATGGTGTCAAAATTAAAACAAACACTGAGCTGGATTTAAATTTTGGAGTAGACCTTAGCCTAGGTCATACCAAACTTAAAATTCATTGATGCAGTTCATAATGTAGAAAGTTCCATTGCAAGTTGTAAACATATTCCATTTTATCTATTTTTGTTTTGAATTTTAAAAAAGAAAAAAGTATCCATACACAAGGTCACATAAAGGCTTCATTTCGAAACTTTCATTGAAAGATGGTTTCTCAAATACGCAGTTATATTGAGTTGTAATTGCTCCTATGATTAAGTCTCCTGTCTGACAATATTCATTCAGTATCTGGATAGGCTCAATAATCATACAAATAGGTTTGCCTTTGGCTGATTGCTGCTGCAACCACAGTATGAGCAGAAGCAACAGAAATATTTTTGCCATTCCATCAAAAAATAGTTCAGATTTCATACATCAATAGTGCCATCCATCATTAGCTTGGATATACCACATTGTCTTGAGTGGCTTTTGATACTTTTCATAAAGGTAAATTTTCAGAGGTGGTCTGACAGCTTCAACAGTCTCCCAATTCAAACTGGAACTACAAAGAAATACAGTAGTTAATATAAGCTTCCAGAAAGTGCTAGGGTTGTATGAGTGACTTCAGGAAAGTGCCGCATTGTTTGCCAAGCTGGGCATAATTGCTAGGTCATAGTGTAAGGCACTCTGTGTTACACAGGGGAAAAATAAACATAGTTGTTCAATCTCTGTCTAACTTGAGACACTTGTGGTAAGTAAAGAATAGGAACTAGGTAGAAATAAGGACATTTCTATACTTATACAGGATGAAATGGATTCTTACAGAAAATGGCCTGAGATCACTAAAATGGTCCCTTTCTTATCATACCTGAACATACCTTAAATAACCTTAATAATTAAATCAGGTGTGATAAACATAGGAATTGAAGTAATGTTTTCCAGTCAAGTTTGTGTTGCTATCCCTATTTCAGAGTTTTAAAGATTTGTGCCATCTTCTGGGACATAGCATATTAAAGGAGAATATGTGTAGCTCAGGGTTGAAAGGAAAGGTCCTTGCTGCTGTCTGAAGTTGGTTGTTCTCTTGCAAACTTTTCATTACCAAAACTAGGTAAAATCATCAGTACTAAATTAGATTTCCTAGCTTGGATAATGAAATGTCTGCAAGAAAATAACCAACTGAGAGAACACCAATGATCCCTCACATAGTATATTCTATAGATCTGTGATCTGTACATTTATTATCTTTCCCCCCTTCTCATTCACTTGATATATCTATAAAGGGAAATTCTCATCATTTATTCTCAAACTTTCTAAGATTCTTTGATCAATGCCTTTTTTTACATTTTTCCTTTTTTCATATTTTATTGAAGTGGAATATATTTTTTTATCTCTCTTTAGACATTAATTCTAATTTGGCCTCTTTCCAACTCTCTGTTATCTTTCCTCCTTGTAAAATAAAATCAATATTTTGTAAGGGCTATAAAAGTTCATCCTGAAAGCAATACATTTTAATAATATTTTAATCTCCAAAAGCTCTCTGAAATAATTTGAAAAGATCTTATTCTTTTTCTAAAGAAGGCAATTACTTCTAATACTGCTACATTCTGTAACATATTTTGGTGCCTCTCATTTTTTAAATATTATTTTTAAAGTAAAACAAAATAAATGATTTTTATATCCTAAGTAATTCATGAAATTGTTGAATTATCTGAAATTATTTTCTGTCTTGGATGGGAATTTTGTTTCCACCTGATTAAATATGCTGGAGCCTGTGATGGCCTCCTTATACTGTAGATTGTGAACTCCTGGCCTGGTAGAGCTTGTGGATCACTCATTCCAACTTTTCTTCTTAAGAAGAATTTATTGGGAACAGTCACCCAATTGACAATATGAAACCCAACTGCCAATTCTCCATTGTTCCCCCTATAAGTTATAAATTGTATAAGTACACTTGCAATGGAAGTCTTGTGACTGTTTAACAGTTGGCAATATGATTCAGGGACATTGGTAATATCATGTTGTTGATCAATATCCCTGATTCTTTCTTTTACTTTTGATTTGGCCTTATCAATGAGTAATTAGCCAAATATTCAGGAGACAGGCCAAGGGTTCAGAGTTCTACTATGTAGGTATGGTGCCAATGGGATTGGTAATTATCTAACACCAGCAAAGGCATCAGGCTTCATAAGCCTTCATATTTATGTATGGCCAGAGTTGCATAGTTAAATGTTTTTTATGTGAATGGATTTCCAGAAAAATTGCCTACTACAGAAACCATGTGTACTATGTCCCAAGTTTTATACCATATAATTTATTTATTTATTTATTTGATTTATATACCGCCCCCTCTCCCTAGGGACTCGGGGCGGTGCACAGCCAATAAAAC
>JANHFJ010003168.1:157912-171079 GCA_032468195.1 Cerberus rynchops
AGGATCTTTTAGTACAGTCCCCCTGCCAGATAAGCCAAAAGAGTGGCAGTAATTCTCAGTGGGGGTCAGGACAGGTAGGGCTCTGTCAGTTTGAAGGAAGCTAACACAATCCAGGAAGACAGCTTTTTCTGTCATGATGCCCACCCTCAGGAAAGTCATTCTCCCAGAGATTAAATTTAAGGCCCTAAAGATCTCATTCTGCTACTGAACCAGGGATGGATGTATGGTTGAGCCCAATGGCAATGTAAATTGAATAAAAACACAGTTAGCACAACAGGGAGTAAGAATTTGAAAATCAAACTGGAAGAAAGCAACAAGAAACAGTGTCTATATTGTTGTAAAACCATCTCCATTAGTATTATAATCCAGTGAACACTAAAGTTTTACAAGTGTTATACTTATTAAAGATGCGGTGGTGGAAAGCTTGAGTATTTGACAAATTATAAGAGGTGCTAATATAAGAACATTCTTATATTAGTTCTACTAATAGATTTAGAAGTGCAAAAGTATGGAGAAATGAGGGAATTTGAAATTATAGTTTTGCAAAACTTTGTGAAGAGAATCTCTATTTCCAGCATCTGCTTCGAGGAAAAAATAACCTCTACACATAGACATCATCAAATACAAAACAATAGAATAATGTTAACTAGCTAATAGGAAACAAAGAGCAGAAATACAGTGCAATAAGTCAGAAATTTCTGTGTGCAGATTGTGAAACAGACCATAAACTATTGGTGCCATGTTTGCATAAATTAAATTTAGACCATTGGAAAGAACAAGATTTGATTCAGTTAATTAGAATGTACAACAAACTTAACAAATTCAGTATGTGAAAGAGAACTAGGAGAGCTATATAAGGAATTGAGACACATAGTGAAAATCAAATTGCAAAAAATATTCCTAAAATTTAAAAGAAAAAAAGGTTCTAAATGGCTTTTAGAGCAAGCTATTTAAATATACAGAAAAAGATGAAGGATGAAAGTCTTGGATGGATACATGACAACCAAATGCACTTTTTTTGGCACAAAGCAGGAAAAAACGAGAAACATTCAATCCCTTCTCAACAGCTAAAAAAAATCAAGAAAAAGAAAAGTTTTTAAGAAGTTCAGGGAAAGAACAGAAAATGTGTGGACTACACTAATACCTTTTATAGCTAAGACTTCAGAATGACAGAAATATTTTCTTTAAAAAGAATACACTTAGTAAACTACTGCATGGAAAAATGATCCATGGCAGGTGGTAGGAAAATAAGTGCAGATGAAATTGCCAGTGAATGGTTTAAAGTTGCAGAAGAGGCATTCTAAGTGCTAAAGCGCACTTACAGTAAATATGAAACAATCTTCACTTGGTTCAAATACTGGAACATACCAGTATAATAACTAAATCAAAGAAGTTATTGATTTGGTCATTTACACATGTGTAAATGACCAAACAATTGCAGTGATTTCTTAAATGGAAGTTTTTACTTAAGATCTTACAAGGAAGAAGAGATCCATATGTGGAAAGAGATATGCCTGATAAGATTTTTGTAAAAGAGAAATAAGCAAAATAAGAGGAAAGGAGCAAGAGAATCCAAGAAGGTTTATCAACAGCAAAAACTGACTTATTAGCAGGTTGGTAAATCTGCTGGAAATACATTTTATTTTTCTGAGGAATTTATAGTATATGAGAAGAGCTGAGTTTGGAGGAACAGAATAAAATAGGAATGGAGACTTGGAGAAAATGATGAAGCATAAGACATTTCAATGACAGCAACTATCCAAACAGCTAAAGTAATGATCTTTCCTATGGTAAGATCAATTGTGAAACTTGGCTGTTGAGAAACAGCAAATTATGGATTGAGAAATCATTACTAAGAGAAAAATAAACCCGAGGAGAACTAATTAATCAAATTTAGATCAAATAAAGGGGGGGGGGGTGTCTCCGGAAGTGCTGGTCAGCAAGGAGAAAACTCACAAGAGTTTGAGCTTGTGATACACGCAGGAAAAAAAATGGATATATGTTTGGCACAGTTGAATAAAATAAAAGATGGGAAGTTGGGTAAACAGGTTCAAGGAGATTGCAGAACCCTCTGTAGAAAAGCTGTTGTTTATTGCAGGTTGAGCTATAGGTGACTTGTCCATGCAACTACCAGAAGCATGTGACTAATCAGTTAGCAATTTACATGCTACTCTAAGATGTTTATCTTGGTTCTTGCCCCTAATCTTTAGTCATGCTGTAAATGTTGTTTTCAGTGCTATTTTAAATTTCATGTTGACTCAGATTAGCACGGTGACTTAATTTGTTTTGTTTTGATTAATCTATTAAAGCACAACCTATGTGGAAGGCAGGGTTGGTTGCAACCACCATCCAGGAGTTGGTTTCAAATTAGGAAATTAATTACACATTGCAAAGAGTTTTATCACCAGAGCTATACAACTGGCCATATGGCCTGTATATACATATCTTTATTTACAAAGACGATTCATATTTTAGTTTTATAGTTGCCTGTACACACATTTGTTCAGATCTGTGATTCAGCCTAACCCTCTCATTCAGTCTGAGATTTTCTCAAGACTAGTTGGGAGACTAGTGTGTCTTGAAGTGGAATGTGTGAGTTTATCTGCTGGAATTCCTACAAATGGAACCAAGGCGGGTAGAGTCTACTTCAAGCAGCATTCTCTGGGTCGGTTTTGATGGGAATCTTCAAATAACGGGCTTGATATTCTTTTTCTTCTAAAACTACGCTGTGATGACTACCTGATATCACAGGCTCTAAAACTGCTTTCCTGCTTTCTGGCTAATTCTGCAATATATTCCAAGCGCTGTTTTAACCTGTTACTTCAGGTTCATTCATGTTTTTCTTTTTCCCCTCTTCCAAACAGAAAACTTTTTAGAACAAGAAGTCTCTTATCAGCAGTTTGTGGACAACCCAGCTATTATCGACGACCCTAACCTTGTGGTGAAGATTGGAAACAAGTGAGTACAGTTTAATGGAATAAAATGTGTGTGTTTGGTTAAAAAACAACAACAACCACCAACCCACCAACTGGAATTCTTGAGAGTGAACAGATTCGAAGAGATCTAGAGCGGCTTGAGCAATCGGTTGAAATTAACAAAATGGAACTTAAAAGTGAGAAATTAAAGGTTCTGCACCTGGCTAATAAAATGGAAGGCACGATCTATAGCTTAGTGACCAAAATTCATTGAAAGAATGATAGTTATGACCAGTTTTTGAAGTTACAATCATTGCAGCACCCTTGTGATCATGGGATCGAAATTTGGGCACTTGGCACTCTGCCCATATTTATGTCTGCAGAATATGCTTCAATTCTGCCCACCAGCTATTCCCCCCACCAAAATCTCTTGCCTTTTTAGATGCCCTGCACTCCACTGCTTTTGCTGCCCCTGCTGACCTTTGCCATCTTCTTAGCAATAGCAAGAAGACTTACGTATATACCGCTTCATAGTTCTTTACAGCCCTCTCTAAGCAGTTTACAGAATCACCATATTGCCCCAACAATCTGGCTCCTCATTTTACCCATCTGGGAAGGCTGAGTCAACCTGGAGCCAGTGAGGTTCAGAGTTGAGCTATTGCTATTACTGAAAGAGAAGAGATGGTTTGGCAGGGAGTTGAAGCCGAGACAGGCATGCCATGGCAGGAGAAGCAGGAGATGTTCACCTAACAACAGTACGGGCCTGACCTAATGACCGCAACCAGGAGTATTAGAACTGCTATTGTTAAGTGGTGCAATTGTGAGGTTATACTGTATGTAATGACCACTTCATTTAATGATGAAAAATTCCAGGTCCAATTCAGGTTGTTAAATGAGGATTATCTGTAGGACTTACAATAATTCATGTGAAAGGGATCTGGTCAACTTCAAGCCAGCAGTATAATGCAGGTGCTAAAAAGGCAAATGCTACATAGGAATGATTCGCAGGACTATAGACTCCAGATCATTGGAAGTAATTGCCTTGGTTTGACTCCCTATAGAGTGCTGCATTCAGATTTGTTCACAATAGTTCAAAAAGGACAGTGGCAAATTGGAGCGAGTTAAAAGGGAAGCCACCAAGATTAGTAAATGGTTCAGAAACCAAGCCACTTGAGCAATAGTTAAAGGTTATGTTTAACCTGCCGAAAAGATGTCTAAGAGAAGATAGGATAGTAGTCTTCAAAATTTGAAAAGCTGTTACACAGAAGAGGGAGTAGAGTTATATTCTGTAGCATTAAAGGGCAAGGCCAAAGCCAATTGGTTAAATATACACAAGTAGGAAGATCCGACTAGATATCAGGTGGAACTTCCTGATTGTATGAACTATGGAAATATGAAGCTGCAAGAAATGGTCAGTTCTCATTTAAGAGCTACGGTAGTGCAGTGGTTAGAATGCAGTACTACAGGCTATTTTTGCTGACTGCTGGCTGCCAACAGTTCGGCAGTTCGAATCTCAACAGCTCAAGGTCAGCCTTCCATCCTTCCGAGGTGAGTAAAATAAGGATGCAGTTTGTTGGGGGCAATATGCTGATTTTGTAAACTGCTTAAGAGGGCTGTAAAGCACTGTGAAGCGGTATATAAGTCTAAATGGTATTGCTATTTGCTAGTGGTTTTCACTTACAAGCTAGGTTGTCATCTATCAGAGATGATTTAGTACAGCCTTCATTGCACAAAGAGGTGTTGATCTGGTCCCTTCCAGTTCTATGATGCTGTTTCCATAATAACAGACATAATGAATGAATTTCCTTCAGTTTCCTTCAAAACTCAACCAAGAATTGGTTTACTTTGCATTTTAATCTGAATTCACCTACCTGCACCAGAAATGCACATCCTTCAACTGTCTAATCTGCCCATGGTAGAAAAATATTCATACGAGTTTTATATTGGAAAAATGTGCCGCAGAAGTGATTCTGGGGAAAATACGTATTAAAAATGGATGAAATTAATTGAAAATTTGGGGGAAAAAATGCTAAACTTAATTTGATATCCATCTCTATATAGGTATATTTATATATGGCATATTAAGATTAATATCAATGTAATGCCTGAAGTGTTTTAATTAAATGCTCTGGTGCCAACCTTTTCAGTAGGAATAGTTGCTTCAAGTTCTTTGATAATTGATTTATGTATGAATTTACTTATTTATATCCTACCATTATTTTTATAAATATCTCAAAGTTGTGAACATATTCAACACAACTTGCTCTTCCTGTTTTCCCCACCATCAGCCCTCTGAGGTGGGTTGGGCTGAGAGAGAGAGTGATTGGCCCAAAGTCACCCAGCCAGCTTTCATGCCTAAGGCAGGATTAGAACTGACAGTCTCCTGATGATTGGCCCAAAGTCATCTAGCAGCCTTTCACGTCTAAGACTGGATTGGAACTCACAATCTGCTAGTTTCTAGGCCAGCACCTTAAGCACTAGACCAGGGGTGTCAAACACAAGGCCCGCAGGCCAGATATGGCCCACAGTGTGGTTGGATCCGGCCTGCGGGGCCATCCTGGAAAGTGCAACAGGCCAGCCCGCATTGCTTTGGCCCAATCTACCCATTGCAGCTTCGGCCCGGTCTACCCAATGCAAAGAGGAAATAGTGGACCAGTGTGGCTTCGGCCCAGTCTACCCAGTGCGAAGAGGAAACATGCCAGCAGTTTGGGAGTGGCGTCAAGCTGGCCACACCCACCCAGTCAGCCATAGCCACCCAGTCTGCCATGCCTGCCCCCCCTCCTCGAGATCAAGCACAGCTGATGTGGCCCTCAATGACATTAGAGTTTGACACCCCCGCGCTAGACCAAACTGGCTCTAATTTGCCTGTTTAATAATTATTAGCTAAATAATTTGGGTGTTTCAAGGTTTGCATATAAATATTACTTTGGTCTCTTAGATACTACAACTGGACAACAGCAGCTCCACTCCTGCTGGCAATGCAGGCATTCCAGAAACCTTTGCCAAAGGTGAGATTGACCATGCCAGCCTTGCTCTCTTTGTCTAGCCAGATTCTGTGTGTTGTGGTGTTACCCCTCCCCCCCACCTCATCCTGGGCTTCTGGTTTCTTCTGTCCCTGACCAATAACACCATCGTAACTCATTATGGGACACTGTAACCTTTTTGCTTTCTTTTTCTAGCAGCCTTTTTATTCTTGGTTAAGAATGAGGACAGAGTTAGAGGTTCAGACTTTTTCTTTTAAATAGCAGTTTCCAAGAATAACAATTAACCATTTCCTTCTTAATTCAGTCATATTGGAAAGTAAAAATATGTCGGTGTGACATTTGTTCTAGCTTGCCTAGTTAAAGATGCATAAGCATTCAGGTAGCTCAATACTTATATGAATTTTGGGCCATGAATTGGCGCTTTGTAGATTTTCTAGATTTTGCATGAATTTGCAATTTTGTTTTCAGAGCCATTGTTTGTTGATGGATTAGATAATTTGCCTTCAGAATTATTTGTTTGAAAAGAGAAAGATAACTTGTATTGATCTGTCTCTCTGTCCCTGTCCCTATCTCTACACCTACCTATCTACCTACCTACCTGTCTCTGTCTGTCTGTCTGTCTATCCCTGACCTGAATAAAATGAAGCTTAGAGCTGCGTAATCTTTTGTTGTATGTTATTCCCATGTCTGGATGTATGCTATCAGGGAAAGAAACTCAGAATTTATTGTGTCAGCCTTCCTGACAGGAAACTACAAGTAGATGACCTAACTCTACTTTATTATAAGGTTATATTAATAGAAACTTGTAAGTCTGAAAGCCCACTTTCATCACCACTTTGAGCCATCTGATCAATGAGGACAGACAGATTCTTCCCAAGTTTCTTTCTCTGATCATTAAACTCTTGGAGGCTCCTCCCCTTCCCCCCCCCCCCCGTGTCTGATTGTTCCTAGGAGTTATCTCTTTCATCTCCCAAGGTCATCTACACATTCCATTAGGCCTAGCTCTTGCATATAAAATATCTTACCCACTTCTGAACTAACTGATTTCATTAGACACGCTTATGTCCAGTTAGAGGTCTATTGAGGTCTCTTCCCTGTAGACTGATAGTGACATAAAAATCTATCCCAAGATAGCCCTTAATTTGTTCAGTGTTGGATGAAATAATGGACTCAGCAGCATCCTTTTGTCTCACTGCATATTGATTGTTTGATCTGTCCAGTCAGGAAAGTTGCAACAGATAAATTCAAGCCAGGATTTTCTACCCGCTTTCACTTTTTTTCCTTACAACATCAAATGACATGACAAGAGCAAACATCATTGATGAGTCAAACTGGCTATAACAGTTTTGTGCTATTTCCATTACTGAATTCAAATTCACCAGAAGTTCATGCTTAGTCCTCTCCCAGACCAGTATATACCGTACAGGTAGTCCTTGCTTACTGACCATTTGTTCAGCAACCATTTGAAATTGTAATGGTGCTAAATTAAGGAAACTTACAACTGTTTGTAGAAGTTCCGACCATCACACAATCCCTGTGTCACGGGATTGCGACTCGGGCTCTTGGCAACCAGCTTCTACTTTTGACTGTTGCAGTGCCTGGTGGTCCCATGATCCCCATTTGCAGCCTTCCCTGCCAGCTTCCTACAAACAAAGTCAATGGGAAGCCAACAGAGAAGGTTGCAAATGGCTCTGCTAAGTCTTCCCCAGCCTTCCTATGCTTGCATGGCATGGTGTCTTGCTTCCCCTAACTCTTTTCATTTTCATGGTGCCCTGCTTCCCCTGCCTCCCTTCATTCCAAGTGAGTCCTTGACTTATGACCACAATTGAGACCGAAATTTCCCTTGTTGACCGAGATTGAGATGTCAAGAGAGTTTTGCCCCATTTTAACACCTTTCTTGCCATAGTTGTTGATGAATCACCGCATTGTGATTCATTGTTGTTAAGTGAACCTGGCTTCCCTATTGCAAAAGGGGCACAGCAATGGTCATAAGTACGAACCAGTTGCCAAGCGTCTGAATTTTGATCACGTGACCCTGGGGCAGCTGCAGAGGTCATAAGTGTGGGAAAATGGCTGTAAGTCACATCTTCCAGTGCCGTTGTAACTTTGAATGGTCACTAAATGAACTGTTGTAAGTCGAGGACTACCTGGATTGCTTTGCCTGGCCTCCTATGCTTAGAGTGGCACCCCATCCTCTTTCTCCCAGCCTCCCTGCACTTGCAGATGTCCTCCTCTGGGATTTCCGCTGCTTCTTGCTTAATGACCCACATTTCTTGGGGTTACTATGGCATCTGGGACTGCCAGGAATGTTGTTGCTAAGAGACATGGTCACTTGACATCAGGCCTTATGCCCGCATTGCTTAGGGACAATAGTTCTGGTCCCAGTTGCCATTGTAGGACTACCTGTAAGTATTTCCTACACCCCATTGCTCTCAGAGGACTATCTCCACATTCCTGCTATAAGCATGACCCAGTTGCTGATCTTCAAGCCCCATCTGCCAGTCCTTAGAGATGATGGGATTTGCAGTCCAGCTTCCCCCATGTCGGCAGGCTCTATGCAGAATGTGAATCTGAGCTGATTTAAAGCAGTGCCCTTTGAGGTAAAGGAGAGACAGATGAATGGTGGGGGGTTTTCTTGGATGGCTCATTCACCTGCGTAGATTGTAACTTTCATCAGGTAATTAAAATCCAGTGTATTATCCAAAGCATTTTAATGCATATTAGGATTTATCCTTGGGCATTTGCATATATTGGATGTTAATTTTACCTTCACCTAAGGAGAAAATATTGGTTTTGGTTAAAATAAGAAATCACCTGTATATATAAATTCACTGTTAAAACATGTTGTGTTAGGACCGTAACTTTCTCTTCAGCAGTTTTAGATGTCGGGCTGCCATATTAATGCTAAGGTTTCATTCAACCATTATCATTTAACCCTTTGCTAATAATTATTGGAAGATAGTAAAACCTTCAGCTATTTATTATTTTTATGTAAGACAGCTGTGCCGAATTCCTTGCCAATAAAATGTCTTTTATAATTTATACTAAACAAAATCAGTGTTTCTTTCTCCCCACCTTTTGTGCATTACACTAAACTTATTATGCCCTTTTTGTTCCCATTTTTCTTTCCTATTTTCCTTCGTTGAATTTTTGAAGTGTTCTTGTTTAAGTTATTTCCGTGCACTTGTGGATACCATTAGGTTTTGCTTTAACAAGATGTGTAGCCCACAGATAGTATGTTTCCTTTGACTTGCTTTGCCTCAGTTTAAATTGTCTCTGTGGTGCTTTTCTTTTCTTTTATTTTGTTCTTTAAGGAAGCCTTTTGTTTGCATGAATTCAATTACTTTTTGTTTAGTTCCATTATTTATGTTACCATCCATTTATCACAGGCTACTGTGGATTCTATAATGAGGGATAAGATGCCCAAAAAAGGTGGAAGATGGTGGTTTTCATGGAGAGGGAGGAATAACTCTATCAAAGAGGTAAATCTGGAACTACCCTGAATTTTTCTTCTAGGCTTCTGTACAAACACACAAACACACATATATACACACTACACAAGCCCATTGCATGAAATCTGGGATGTTGACTCTCCTTAAAGAATCTAGATTTAACAAAACGAACTGCTGAATGCTAAACCCTGGCATTGTTTTGCTTGTGTGTTTGGGATCTTACTTAGGTCATAACAGAATATAAACATTACAGGCAGTCCTTGACTTATGTTTGTTTAGTGACTGTTCAAAATTATAACAGCACTGAAAAAGTGACTTATGGTAGTTTTGCACATAAATGACCATTGCCACATCCCCACAATCATGGGATCAAAATTCAGATGCTTGGCACCCGACTCATGTTTATGACAGTTGCAGTGTCCTGGGAGTCAAGTGTTCACCCTTTGTGACATTCTGACAAGCAAAGTCCAGGGAGAAGCCAAATGCACTTAACAATTGTGTTACTAAGTTAACAACTGCAGTGATTCATATAACAATTGTGGCAAGAAAAGTGGCAATGTGGGGCAAAATTCACTTAACAAATGTCTTGCTTAGCCACAGAAACGTTGGGTTCAATGGAGGACGACCTGTATTTGCAGATTCTTAAGCCATATAAGCTACCACCACAAAGATTTCCAGGAAGCTGATTATTGTAATTATTGGTACACTATCTCACATTCTTTCTTCAGCATCTCAAAGCTGGTCAATATTATTTTCCTGAATAGTATTCAAGGTCACAACCAACAATTAAAAAACTCATTTGCTGGTTTGGCAAATGTGCCATCTGATTAAGCATTTTTAGCGCCTGCAGGGATTGCCAAAATGGTTATGGGAGATTTTGAAGAAAGATATATGATTATGGTGGCCAGGCCCTTTTATTATTCTC
This sequence comes from Cerberus rynchops, assembly GCA_032468195.1. Classification (NCBI taxonomy): domain Eukaryota; kingdom Metazoa; phylum Chordata; class Lepidosauria; order Squamata; family Homalopsidae; genus Cerberus; species Cerberus rynchops. Next base: position 168,189 of record JANHFJ010003168.1, read on the forward strand.
TAGTAGAAAGGCAGTACGTGTAGATGGTCCATTTAAATAATGGTATGCAATGATTATGCAGAAAAATGTAATTGCAATTTACTTCTGTATTGCTGCCAAGGGAACTCCGTGGATGTATCCCTGAAGTCATCAATAAGTCGAATTACATTCAGCCTTACATGTACTTTTTACTTATCATTAATATTCCCCATTAAACTTTAGAAGTAGGTCCGGGAAGAAATTATTAATCATAATAAAGCTCCTTATGTGAATCACCCAAATAAATGTTTCCCTCAGAGCTGGATAAAACAGGACTATGGAAACCAGTAAGAATGGATTTTGCAATAGAATACTGCCATAATTGTGTTAATTTTTGCTGTAGTTTCGTTTTGTTCAAAGTTGGAAGACAGTGGACTGTGCAACATGTTCACCCACTATTCCTCACCTACTTACATTTTACCGACAGGAAGCAAAACCAGCACAAGGTATTGATGGAAAAGAAGAGAAGAGTATTGCCGACAGGTATTGGACATTTCTATTCTTTAAAAAAAATATCTTTCTTATCTATTCAAAATGGTAAGAAAATATACCTTCTGAGTTTCATAACTGAATAAGATTTGAATCCAAATCTGCTAGACATATTGTATGTTATGGTATCTCTTTCCAAATTGCTACAAACGTATTTCACTGACAAATTTATTTTGGGTTTTGCAAGATAGCAATAGCAACTTAGACTTATATACCGCTTTACAGTGCTATACAGCCCTCTCTAAGCAGTTTACAGAGTCAACCTATTGCCCCCAACAATCTGGGTCTGAATTTTACTAACTTGGGAAGGGTGGAAGTCTGAGTCAACCTTGAGCCAAGTGAGATTCGAACTGCCAAATTGCAGTCAGCCAGCAGTCAGCAGAAGTAGCCTGCAGTACTGCATCTGTGATGATTGGCTCTGTTTGTCTTTGCTGCTACTTTATTATTTTATTACTTTTATATTAAGATGACAGTTTTGGGAGCTTCAACAAATACCAAGTTATGAATAATCAGAAGGAGAGATAAATGATTGTAAATTATATCAGTATGATCACAGCCTATAGGGTTTAATGAGGGAAGTTAACAGATTAGGATTGCTGAGATTGGTGTTCATATCAGGCAGGAAAAAAAAAAAAACTAACCGGGTGATTCTGAGCCAGTCACTCTTTCTGGCCTAGCCTCCCGAAGAGAATTCACTTGTCATAAATAAAATTATCAATAATGGCTGAGGAATTATATTTACAAACTTGTCTCCTCACTGAGACGATGCAGAAAAGAAATGTGGGCGTTCTGTGTCTGATGTTTCAGAATCAAAGATGATTCTTCTTCAAGTGATGAAGACCACCGAACTAAAAATGAAACCACTCACCTTCCACTGTTGTCTGGAATAGGCTACAAAAAGAGTCTTCGACTCAGCTCGGAACAGTTGGTAAGTAACATTTGTCATCAGGATTCCTCCCCATTATGAACATTTGAACTACAATTCCATGTATATTCCCTTCAAAGTCAGTTTGAATTCTAGTCTGTGGTTTTGTTTTGTTTTTTGACAGAAAAATCTCAACCTTAAAAATGGTCCCAATGATGTCACTTTTAGTGTCACAACACAATATCAAGGAACATGTCGCTGTGAAGGCACCATTTATTTATGGAACTGGGATGACAAAGTCATTATTTCAGACATTGATGGCACCATCACAAGGTGAGTTTTTAGCCAGATACAGAGTGGCACATTTCTGTTCAGGGAATACTACGTTCTGCGCTCTCTGATAAGACATACCAATAGTGATGTTTTTACTTTAAACTGAACAGCAAATACAGTATTAAAAGGTTGGCTATTTCATGATTTGTGAAAGAGCAAACCCCAGCCCTACAGAAACGAACATTAAAGATTTCATTTGAAGTCTCCTTTCTGTTTGGTGTGGTGAAGTTATGTAATATACATTTCACTGAAGGATCAAACTACTCCAAGCAACACATTGATGGCACAGTGTCTGTGCTATACAGCATATAAAAGCACTGGGCCATTGTCAAACAGCAAACAAAGTGGGGATGCCAGCTATTTGCTTCTGTTACGTGATACAAGAGTGAGACAAAGAAGTAATAGTGGCTTTCTGCCAATCTGGCTGAAGAGATAGGAGCATGTGTCTTCCTGTTCTTTTATGTGCCAGACAGTGGCCAGCTGCAGGAGATACTTATCCTGGCCACAGTAGGGGGTGAAATGTTGCAGGAAGTGCAGGTAGGTGTTTCTTGCTCTTTCACAGCCCAGGAAATCAGTGGTTGCCATTCTTCTGAATCTTGTCATTTGGCTTGTTTATTTTTAATATTCATTTTAAAGTGTTCTTTAATCATTCCTATGCATTCTTTTATTGCTGAAGTCAAAGATCTGGATTTTTTTTTGTCATGCTAAGCCATCGTTTGTTTAAATGTGGCTCGTTGAATTAAGCACAACTGGCTGAATTGACATGTCATGGTTTATAAATGGCAGTGGATAGGTTTATACAATATGCAAAAAAGAAATACACCCTCACCCCATGCCAAAATTTAGAACAGCATATGTGCGAAGTGTGAACCCAGTCAAGAATTGCTGCTTTTTATAGCACGTCTAACATAATGATCTTTTAAAAATTCTGTATTAACCTTAATTTTATCGTACTGCAATTATCCATGCCACCCAACTCCCAGGTTGTGTAGCTGTAACTCCAAAAACTTCTGTTTCTCAGCACCACCCACTCTTTCATCCAAACCAAACAACGAGTTGCAAAATATACTTTCTCCTTTTCTTTGTACTTTGCAATACCTTATATTTAACTTGTATTTTTTCCCCTTGCCACACAAATTTAGATATATCCTTCTGGATTGTTTAAATTGTGTATCAGTTGTCAGAA
>JANHFJ010003168.1:347140-357997 GCA_032468195.1 Cerberus rynchops
TTCTATTCTATTCTATTCTATTCTATTCTATTCTATTCTATTCTATTCTATTCTATTCTATTCTATTCTATTTTCTGGGTTTTTCATTTTCATTCTTCTATTTATATGCATTAGACACCGCATAGTGATGAATACTCTAGTAAAATTATGCCCAGAATCATGATCATGTAACAGCTATTTTAAAACAGGGGGTTCTCTTTGAGTATCCATCTTTCTGGAAAATATTGAACAGATAGCAGACCATCAGACCGTCTCCGGAAGCTTTTCTCCTTGGATAGGTCTGCTTGATTTTACCCAGGTGTCGAGCTAAAACAAAGGTTTTCAAGGGTTGTTCTGCTTTCACCTCTTGTTCTATCCACCTGTCACTCTTTCCTGAAGTAGGCAAAGAAAAAGAATCTTTTCAGGAATGTTAAAATGCCATGAAAGTAGCAGAATGATGTGTGTAATGGAAAACCAAGTTTCAGAGTACTCCCAATTAAGATAAGTTATCATACGGTTCAAAGGCAGGTAAGCTTCCTAGTGTTTATTTTTACATGTGATAAGTAACTTAATCTTTTCCCATAACCTGAAACACTTACTGGCGAAAGAGTGTCTGATCAATAGCACTGCATTCATTCAAAACCCAGAATGGCACATTGTTTAGTGTGAGTCAGAGTTCATAGGACCCAGCTTTACTGCGTTATTACTTACTTCAGCTGGCCTTTGGCCCTTTTTTTCAGTTTTGTAAGCCAATTTCACCTGCTTGCAGTAACTAACTAATTAACTAACCAACCAACAGATTCATTATTAGCCAGAACCAGGACAGTGAATTCAGACTTGGCAACATTAATACAGCTATGGGAGGGATGTTACTTTAGATTCCAGTTTAGACATTTCCCATGCAGAGTTGGAAGAAAAATATCCTGGAGGCATGGAACATTTGCCTTTGATGAAATTTACATAGTGGTTTCAGAAGCAAGGGCAAACATATATGGCTACACTAAGACTGTGGACCTATTCTATCCAAAAGTTACTTCAAGGTAGAGGGATAGAGCTAATCATTGATCTCATCAGACTTAACATTGTCTTCTCCCTGTTGCAGTCTTGAATTGCAAACAGTGAATATTGCAGAACAAGTGGCCAAATTTGGTTGAGTGGCGCTACATCAGAGATCCCTTTTGATCACGGGCTTTTCATGCCTCACAGATTCTGATCTTCTTTCTTGGTGGCTAGATAGCAATAGCACTTAGACTTATATACCACCCCCTAGTGCTTTATAGCACCCTCTAATTGGTTTACAGAGTCAGCATATTGCTCCCAACAATCTGGCTCCTCATTTTATTGACCTTGGAAGGCTGAGACAACCTTGAGCTGGTCAAGATCAAACTCCAGGCTGTGGGGAGAGTTAGCCTCCAATATTGCATGCTAACCACTGTGCCACCGGAGCTCCTAGATAAAAATATAAGAACATTAGCAGTGCCATGCTGGATCCAATCCCTGGCTCATCTAGCCCAATGGCCCATTCTCACAGAGACCAACCAACTAGTCTAAACAACCGGCCATGCGTGCAATTGAATCAAACACATAGTTACATTCACCACCTTCAAGAATATTATCATTTTTGGATAGGGAGGGACTTGAATGGAAAGAAAATCTGGGGAAAGTAAATACTTCCTATAGTATAGTGATTACACTTTCTATCAGGATTGACTACTGATTCCTTTAGGATGCTAATATCCAGAACTGGAAAGACCCAGCCTCCAGTCAATTCCAATAATAGACAGTAAGAATTGTGTGCTGAATCCCAAAGAGAATCTAATATCCTATGTGGTCTTAGAGGCCTGCTCACAAGATCCCATCTTCTAAATAAAACAGCAGAAGCTCTTAGTCCATGTGAACATAATATAAGACCGGGCAGGCAAAGAGATTGTGCTATTGAGAGTGAAGGAAAAGATCAGTGACTCCATTAGCTTGTCTTTAGAACTGTTCCACGTGGACAGACTTCAGATTTAATGTTTCAAATTTTTATTTTAAAAGTTCAAGTGAGTGCCTGACTCTCTTTCTGCTCCTGAGTGTTCTCTTGGAAAGTCAGGACTGAGGAGGAAGAAAAAAAGCACCCTACAAATTAGGAAGCCCAAGAGTATTCTCTCAATCATGGCAGCACTGCTAGACAGATCTCTTTCCTTTGGTTAAACGTTCAAATGCCCCTCAGACCAACACTAGGAGAACGAGCTATGTTTTAGTGTCCAGTGCAGGATCCATGCAGAGGCAGATGAGTTCTTTAATCACTCAGATGACAGTGGTCGCAGCCAGTGCTGGGCAAGAGATTTTAATACTCACAATTTTGCATCTTTGCTGCGACCTGCATGTTGATTGCAACTATGTCTATCCTGATTGTGTTGGAGAGTGGGTGGAAGCTTTCAATATCAAGCCAGTCGGCATCATGACAGCTGTCTATTTGTCCTTAGCAAAATTGTTCTATTGCTAAAGGAGTCCTAAAATTAATCAAATGTTGGGCAGCAAAATTCTCTTATTGCTGCCACATAGCCGCATTACCTTTTTGTGCTACTTGGTATAAAATACTAATCAAAACAAACTAGACAGGGGAGGTAGAGCTAAAAATTAAGCACTGCAGCCTTTTCCAGAGCCAGTAGAAAGTTTGCCAGAGTTTAAAATTCAGCTATGCTTGAAAACTCTTCAGGCCCAATCTTCTAAAAAACAACAACAAACAAACAAACCCAAAACCCAGGAATAAAAGCCAAGTCAGCTGCATTTAATGTATGTTCTGCCTCCTACATTTTCCAAGAGGTCAGTCCTCTTTTGTGTGAGTACAAAGTTGCCTGCCCACATCAGCTGTTAATGTAATCATTTAGTATAGAGATGATCAAGCTCGAGCTCTCAGCAGATGTATAAAAGGGAAGAATAATTAGAGCAGTAGCACGGTAAATCACTCATCCCGCACAAGATGTTCTACCAACAATAATGGCCAGGGGTTGCAGTGACCCAAACCAAAATGAATTGTGATGGGACCACATAATTGCTTAATTAAGTTGCAGAACATCAAGTGGCCAGGCCAGAAGAAAGAAGCCTCTGAGAGTCCTTTTTTAGATCATATAACAGCATCCACTGCTTGGTAGAAGTAAGAATAACATCTTGAATATACTTGTGGCTCAGTACCATTGTTTATGGTGAAGAGACAGCGAACGCCTAATAATTTACCATATTGCTTTTGCTATATTTATTGGCTTTAAATTCTTCTAATGGGGGGGGGGTGCAGATTTAATGCTTATACGAAAAGAGTGGATTATTATGTGTATTCCAAAGCCAGTGTTATTGTTGTTTTGCAAAGATGGAAGAATAATAGCTACCTAAACTATGTTGCCTCAACAATGATGCTGTTATTGTTACTCACAAGGCAGTGCTCAAATTAATGTTCCCTCCTAGGCCACTTCCACAACCTCTTTCTTTCTTTCTTTCTTTCTTTCTTTCTTTCTTTCTTTCTTTCTTTCTTTCTTTCTTTCTTTCTTTCTTTCTTTCGCAATGCAGAATTCAATATTGCTATCCTGAGCCCCTTTAATCCCCACTTCCTTCTGACCTATGGATGGGATCAAAATGCTGGTTCACTAAATTAGGTGGTGTAACATGGAAGAGACAAGGGGCCCAGAGATGCAGAAAGGTGGGACATGGGCTTTTTGAGTAATTTGTATGTGAAATCTGCCCGCAACTGCAGAGCTGAACTGCAGAGCTGAATGAAGATGAAGCATTTCTAGTATAAAAGGGAGAAGGAGGTCCAGGAAAAGCCAGGTGATGGTGGGTCTCACTTTTGATGAATTGCTCAGCATTCCTGGATGGGATGCTACTAGTGCTTTGCCTGATCTCATTGCTTCAAAAGCAACCATGCCAACAAATAGCACTAGCACTTATACTTATATACCACTTTATAGTGCTTTTCTAACCCTCTCTAAGCAATTCACAGAGTCAGCATATTTCCTCCAACAGTTTGGGTCCTCATTTTACCCACCTCTGAAGGATGGAAAGCTGAGTCAACCTTGAGCCTGGTGGGATTTGAACTGCCAAACTACAGGGAGCAGAAGTAGCCTGCAGTACTACACTCTAACCACTGCGCCACCAAGGCTCTTATAACAGAGTGGTGGCCAGGAATTCTGCTAAAGTCCTTCTCTAGAATTAAATATCTCTAGATAGTTACTACAGCTTTCTAGATTGATAACAGACTTCTGCATTTTCAACTTTTTTGCTGCTAGAGTACTACTTCAGGTGCTTCCTTTCATTTCTGATTCAAGCTTGTTTTGGACAGTCCAGTTATGATCCAAGGCCGTTGCCTGCCTCCGTTTGCTTTTCTGACATTTCTGAGGATGCCTTGTGCTGTGCACTGCTTTGCAAACAAGACAACTGATTATTGTTTCCAGCTAGATCTGGTTTCAGAGGCAGATGGCCATGGTGGCCATATTATGTAAACAAGCACTAGGCACAGATCTATCACCATGGATTCATACATCTGCAAAACTTTAGGACACCATAAATAACCAGGATAAGATAAGGTAAGATAACCTTCATTGTCATTTTTTTTACTGTGAGCACATTGACCCACACTAAAAATAATATCTGTTGTTTACTCTCAAAAGAAAGAAAGAAATATATATATACCTATACACATATAATACACACACACACACACACACACACACACACATTAATCACTATACATTTTAAATACATAGTGGACAGAGGAAACTTGAGAGTTCACAAGGTAGAGCTATATGGAACAAAACTGTGACTGAATCTGGATGTTCTGCTTCGGATACCACGAAGCCTCCTCCCAGAAAGTCACAAGGAAAACAGATCGTGAAAAGGATGTGTAGCATCCCAGACAATCCTGCGGACCCTGCTCAAGCATTGCTTATGTGCCATGTCCTGGAGAGAAGGGAGTGAACTGCCAATAATCTTCTCTGCCCTCCTCACCACTCTCTGCACCGCCTTCCTGTCTGAAGCAGTAATGCTTCCAAAGCAGACAGTAATGCAGTATCACAGGATGGTCTCCATCGTCCCTCTATAGAAAGTGGTAAGGACAGGGGAAGGAAGATGTACTTTTCTCATGCGACACAGAAAATACAGGTGCTCCTGTGCCCACTTCACCAGTGTCTCACTCTTGAGCGACCAAGCCAGCCTACTTGTTAGCCTACTTGTAAGTTGCACACCCAGAAACTTGATGCTGCTAGCCACCTCCACAGGTGAATTCCAGGTGTATTGTCCACTCACAAGTCACTGAGTTGCAGATAAATACAGGAAAGAATGAGTCAAATTATATGACCCAAGAATTTCGTTTTCTCTACTTTATAAAAACATTAGAGTATTAGAAAGAAAAGGAACAACTAGCTGTCTTAATACAGGAAGAGAAGTACAGTGTTACTATTTGGTTTTCCATAAAATAATTCAATATTTTGTATAGCTTTTATTTCTAATGTGTCCTTCTCGTTGTTAGAGATGTAAAGAAATTTGACATCCTCTCTTCTCTGCCATTGATATTTTTTTGTCTTTTGGGATATAAGCAGCCTAAGTGTTATGTTTACCCTTGAACTACTTTTGTACAATTTATAAGTTTCTTGTTACACTTATAACGAGGATATGCAATGTTTTTCAGAGAAGGACGTGCTGCAGCTGTAGTCCTCAAAATGCTAGAACTAGAGGAAAACTAAATGCAATTCCATTTATATTTCAGTTGAATTACTATTAATTTAATTAATTCATATTAATGTGACTACTCCCACTCATGTGCTTAGTAGTTTCCCTTTCGGTCACTTTCTTGATGTTATGGATCTTCTGGGTGATTTTCCCACTTGGCTGCAAAGTCCACTTATTTTCACTTTGAGTTCATCTATTTCTCACAGAGAAACTATAAACCCAGTAAGGGGGTTTTATGTTTCTTCTGGTTTGTCACAGTGTCTGCTGACACTTAGGGGCTTAAGGTAGGACCAACTACCATACTCCAATATTTTAAGCTCTATACTCCGTTAGTTCTCTTCTGTTATTCTGTCCCATCAAAAATTACAATTTGGTAACAATTTCTGAAGGCCCTGTGAGGGTTGCACTCAATATATCCAAACCTGGAATTCTCTTCCAGTCTGTACAAAAATCTATAATTTTTACAATTAAAAAAAAAAGTTTAGCTTCCCATCTACAGTTTTCTGTTCCTCACCAATTTTTACATCACCTTAGTTGCAAATGTTTTTTTTAAATCTTTCTTGGCTTTCTCTCTGCTCTCTGCTTTTTCTCCCTGTTTTTATTATAAAAAATATTGCACATTTTTCGCAACCAGAACCTAACATACTTCTGTATCCTGCGTGATAGAGGAAAGCTAATTGTACCTTCTAGGGGCGGTGACATTTACCAATTTAATTAATGCCATTATACATTTACTGTTTGTAACACTTGCTGTTCTGTTTTCAAACTATCACAAACCTGGGTTGTTATAAGAACAACTTATACCAAAAACTTTACTTCTGCTTTGCCAGATTGTCACTGACAACCTGCCATTTTTGTCATGATAACTTTATAATACTTCCTTCTGCCTTCCTTCGTGGTTTTTGTCTTAGTTTTCCTCTTTATTAGGGATCTTTCTGATTTGCAAATCATTTCTTTTTTCCCCAAGGCATCTCTCCTTCACATTTTTGTTGGCAGAACTTCTGTTTGTCTCATTAAGTTTCATACATTTCATTTCCCTATGCGTACTTCCTTGACACTATCTTTTCTGACTGTAAATAATTATCAAACGTCCCTGCACTTTAAGACCTTAGTAGTTTTTACAATTAGCAGTATCTTACTTTTTTCTCCCTTTCTTGCATCCTTCTATCTATATACAGTGTTGTTGTCTTTCATAACTTTGCTTTCTCTGCCATTTCCTCTGCATTAGTTCTTTTATCCTTTTGCCCTTGTAAGCATTGGTTGTGCTACCCGATATAATTGTATCCCCTGCTCCAGTCACAGAAATATGTCTGATTTGGTCAGATCCCTGTGTGTAGGAAATACACTACAGAAGGTTTTATGACAATTGTATCTTGTGTTCTGCTATGATTTACCTTTGAGAAGGGAGAAGAGTGACACAGCTATTGGCTTTATACCTGATGCTATGGCCTTGCAGAAAAAAGTGGCACATCCAGCAGTTTGCAACCAATTACATAATTGTTTATGTCCACTGTACATAAACTGTTGCTGGAGAAGGTGCTAATATCTTCAGTTGCCTGGTTTTCTACAAATGCTTTACAGAGATCCAGATTTGAAGGGCAAAATAGGATCCCTGTATTGTAACTGAGAGTTTCCTATGTTCAAAATTCATCAGTTTTCTGGTTTATTTCTTTCTTACATAGTGTCAACAAGATTTGAGACTACTTAGCTGCGATTTTTCAGTCTATCTTCTGTTGTTTCTGACATTAGCTTTTGTTGGTTTTTCTCCCCCACGGGCCAATTCCACCCCGCCTCAATTTATTTTTCTCTTTTTGAAACCATACTGTTTGCCTGGAACAGTGGCTATGATTCCTTAGCATATTGTACTGACCCACAAAGCAGTTTTTAGACACATTTTAGACAAGCCTGTAACAATAAACCACAGTTTTATAAAATCAATTTGGGTGCTTGTATTTCTATAGTTGTTCCTGTAATTTGGGGAGGGTGGGTATTTCTCTCTCTTTGTGTATGTACAAGCTTTGGTTTGTTGGTTTGCTTGCTTTGGTACTCTTGAGAGTTTGAGAGTTCGGCTTTTATTTTTACAATTTTGAAAGGTTTTAGCCAAGAAGCCTGAGAATGATTGCAAAACATCAACATACAGGAAGTAATTATCAGGGAGATCATGCCCCTTGTCTAAAAACCAGACATTTTATTATGCAACATTTTGGAAGAAGTATGTTAACAAAGCATTTATCTCCAGATTTTGTGATGATGATGATGATGATGATGATGATGATGATGATGATGATGATGATGATGATGATGATGATGATGATGATGATGGCTGGTCACAGTCAACCAGATGTTTAGACTGGATTTGACATTTTTATCCACTTATCAAGTCCTTCTCAAGGACCAGATGTTGTTGTTTGATGGTGTTAAAGGTGTTGTTTGATGATGTAGAATGTAAACTGTTCCAAGTAAAGCTGCCTTCTGCAATTCACTGTGATTTTGCCACTGCTGATCTTGTTTGTGTGATGCTCCAGTTGTATTTTGTGATTTTTCTCCAGTTTTTTCCCCTCTTCTCTTCTGCTATCTCTATTTTTTGAAGTTGTTTGCCATTTCATTCTTCCTAAGGCTGAGAACAAATGACTGATTAGAGTCAACCATCTAGACTTCCTATATAAGGCAGGACTAAATTTTATCCAGTGTATTTTAAAAAAAAATGATTTATATACTGCCTGATTCCTCAACGACTCTAGATCAGAGGTGGGGAACTATGCTCCCTTTGTGATTTGTGGACTTCCACTCTTAGAATTCCTGAACCAGCCATGCTGTCCCAAGAATTCTGGGAGTTGAAGTTCACAGCTCATAAAAGGGCCATAGTTCCCCAACCCTGCTCTAGAGGGCTTACAACTAGGCAACTAAACAGGCAAAAGGGAACTACACAATTACTCCAAGGCTTGGGAAAATAAGATGTTCAAAGTTTCCTGAATGACATAAGTGAGGGAGGCACATAAATCTTTGTGAGGGAGATCATTCCAGAAGGCAGGAATTCCAACAAGTAGGCATGTTTTCTGAGTCCTAAAATATGCCATTCTTTAATTGACAGGTCTTGGAGTGGATCCACCCTCTTGGACCATACCAGATGGACAAAGATGACAGGGGATAAGTGATTCCTCAAACAGTCAACTTCTAAACTTTGAAGGACTTTAGAAATGATAACCAGCACCTTGAATTGTGCCCAGAAGTCAACTGGTAATCAGTGCAGCAGCTTGTGAAGCTGTGGATGATGTGTACAAAATGTGACACCCCCATCACTGACAACATGATTATGTTCTGGACCAGATTTATTAGGCTTCAAAGTGGTTGCAAATGCCAATAAAGGAGAATATTTGTAGCTCAGGATTGAAAAGAGGGGTCCTTGGTGCACTCTGAGCTTGGTTGTTTTCTTGCAGATTTTTTATTACCCAAACTAGGTGCTTGTGTTGTAGTGGAAGTGTAGTGCTAGCACTGATGATATTACCTAATTTGGATAATAAAACATCTGTAAGAAAATAACCAAGCTCAGAGAGCACCACCAAGGACCGTAGTTGCAAATGTTGGTAAGTCTATATGGCTCAGTGTCTTTTATCCATGGACACAGATACTCTTCTCAGGAGTATTGGAAATAAGAACTAAGCTTTGTTACTCACAGGATACAAAATAGCATTTCTAGCTATACTAACCATGATTTGTTTATCTTGCTCTCATTTTTGCTTGTATTTGTTTTGACATGCTTTCTCTTTTATATTAAAAAAATATTTTTTCTGGTTTAATATAAAACACAAGTGATTGAAAACATCGCATGTGTTCCTTCAGCATTCTGAGCATATCCTGATAAGCTCGCTGCAGTATATTTGTCAGTCTTAAAATAGCTCACAGTAAAAATTCATTTGTGCCAGTCGCAATAACTTACAGCTTCAGTGCTCTTCACTTCCCTTGTCAACAGGTCGAGGGGACAAAATTTGGAGCAAGCTAGAGAAAAGTAAGGAGATTTAAGTCTCCAGACAGGTGTGAATCAAAGAGCTTTCTCAATGTTGTTACTTTGGGAATTTTGAGTATGATAAAAAAGGGGAATGAATAAATTATGGGAACTATTTACAGCATACCAAGGTGTTAATTTTAATTAAATATATTTTCTTGTCCTAGTCTGACCCTTTTCGCTTTACATACTCATTGAAGACCTATTGGGATATCTATGTTGGCAACAAATCCTCAGTTATAGAAAGTTTACTTATAATTTCACACTGAAGAGCAAGTGGCTGAGTAATTATAGGAATTTATTTTCAGTGAACTAAATTTCTCGTTTTTTATGGGAAACTTGGTAACATGTTGGTGTGTGTAAAAATGGATGGCATAAACAGACTTCAAGGCTGCATTTTAATGTTTCAGTGAAAGTTTATTTTAAATCCCAGAAAAATTAGAGATTGGGGCTCTACATTATTTTAGTAATGCACGTAATTCACATAAAAATATTTTGAACCTTTTCATCTAAATCAGTCATTGGGCCAAACAGTAATTTGAAATCTGATTCCCAGACCTCACATCAACAATATAATATTTGGTAAAGAACAGGGAATTGTAAATCAATTTGAATTGATTTCTCCTTTTTCTGATCAAATGATTCTGTTCAGCATCTGTATCAATTTGTAATTAAAAAAAAGGATCTAGAAAAAGTTTGCATACATTTTAGTATCACTTCTTAGGAAAGATATGCTTTTTTTGCAGTGTTTTACTGAAAAAACGGGATGAATACAAACATTCAAAAGTAATTGTGTTTCAGGTAACACAGCATATAGGTTTAGGAATTCTATATTGGGTTATTCCACCACAGAATAGTATATCTGTCAAGATATAGTTCTGTCTAGATGATTTGCCCTGTAAGTCATTCCCATATTGTATTCTTGTCATTTCTGATGCTGTGGTTATCAGTTGTCTGCATCTAGCAACCTGATAGCAGAGTTACTTTTAGGATGTGAATCTATTTTTATAAAGTGTCAATTGCATTCACCTTGCAACCACACATTGTTAATTGGAAGCAGTCTTTGATCACTGCTGTATTTTAAACATTCAGGTAATTTTCCTTCCTTCCTTCCTTCCTTCCTTCCTTCCTTCCTTCCTTCCTTCCTTCCTTCCTTCCTTCCTTATTTATTTATT
>JANHFJ010003168.1:363679-376064 GCA_032468195.1 Cerberus rynchops
GGAGTCTGACAGCCAATCAGAACACAAGCCCAAATTCAAACTACAGAGGGTATAAAACCCAGGGGCTCTCAGCATCTTAGCCCTTTTTTTGCCCAGGACTTCAAGCCATGAGGTCCTGATCCTGCTCCACCAATAAACCATCCTTCCAATCAGCCTCCATGTTTCCAGTGTCTTTTTCCCCACTTGGAACTGAACCACATGGACATTTCTTCCAACACCATCTACTTATCCATATCAGAAAACTCTGAAACTGGAAAGACCACAACAGGAGATCTTTTGGGAGTTCAGCAGGGATTCCATGAATTTGGAAAACTCCTAGATCTCTCTTAGATGCTGAAAGAGCGCAAAGAACCGAATTACCCCTTGAGCTATTTTAAACATCCTTCTTTTCCAATTTGAACAATGAGAGAAAACAAAAGGAAGAACAGCATATACTACTCCTTCCTCATTCCTGTTTTGTCAGTCTATAACTAACAGGGCTTTGGGTTCATCAGAGGTCTAACTAACACAAGAGACCACTGTTATGATCTGAATGTTTTGATTTTCTTGGGTGTACTTATGTTAATGCCTCTTTTCAGATTTTTTTAAAAAACGAATTTTAAAATTGCAGAATTACTTTGATGGGTCATTCTGTTAACCTAAAGTCATTCTTTTAACCTGGCCTAAAATCATTCTTTTAACCTAGGCTAGAAACCAGGAGACCATGAGTTCTAGTCTTACTTTAGTCAGTGACCCTGGGCCAGTCAGTTTCTCTCAGCCCTTCCTTTTGCAAGTGCAAAACAACCTTGCAGGGACTAGTCCAAGCCATCTCTAGGAGTAAATATTGACTTGAAGAATTTCTATCTCTTTATATAAAAGTAAAATTTCCTTTCAATCAGGCATAATTTTGGGCGACTTTGGGAATATTTGTTTATAGTTTTCTTTGCAACAGTTTAGAAGTATTTGTTGTTATCTTCTTCTGGGACTTTTTCCTGCTTTCTAGTCTAGTTTACAGCTTTGGAATTTCCTGATAGTCTCCCATCCAAGTACAAACCAGGTTACTAAGCAACTGTATTTTGATTTTAACCAATCTGGGCTAGGGGCTAACCACCTGCCTGGGAATCAGTTTTATATGTTTCCTTGCTGATTGCATCCTTCTGCCTATGTGCTGGGGATGATATTAGAAAATAACATTTTACTTCCAATGTATAAAAGGATCTGAGTTAGCAACCAGCTAAACAATGAAAAGCGCAATCCGTGAACCATTTACACAGTGAGTCATTGATTGTAAGTTACCCTCAGGTAAGCCTTAACAGTAAAATATATGCTTTTATTCTGACAGCCATCATATTGCCTTCACTGTGGTTGTTAGATTGTAATGTGCTTTATTCAGATCATTAAATTGTAGGGGGAATCACACACACACACACACACACACACACACACACACACACACACACACACACATTTTTGTTTCTGGCTATTTAAAAGGATTATGCAGTTGCTTGAAAAGGTAAATTTGCTGCCTAATGATTTTTTTTTCTTGCTGCTGTGCTATATTGCTTACCTTTGCCTCCTACACTCTTCTCGGTGATATCTTACATTTAAATTTTTAGGTTACCCGAATGCAGCGATCTGAAAATAAAGCAACCTCCCTCCCTACAAAAATAACCAAACTGCAACCTTTCAACCAGTGCATACACATCCCTTGAGAGGGTAAAAATGTCTTTGGTTTGGCAGAAAATTGCAAACATGGCCTGCTCTTCCATCTGCTCAGTCCTCTCTCCTGAACTGTAAAAGTGCAATATGTGGGAGCTGCAAAATCTGTATGCAAAAAAAGTATATTTAATTCAATTGAGATTTGCTGTCACAGCAACCTTCCAAGCAATGATGCAAAGCATTTAAAAAAAAAAAAACCACACAAGGACAGTGGCTCTCTTGTGTGAGCAGACAAAATTACAAATGGCTTAGAAATAGATACAAATGCAATACTGAAACAAATTTATCAGTCATGTGAAAATTCTAAAGAAATAGAATCTCTGTAAGGCAACTATTTTGAGACTGTTATCCCAAGGATTCTGGCATTTCTTAAAAGATTTGTTTAGGGAAACATCAATGAGAAGAGGCAAATAAAGTTCCCTAAAAGTTATTTACCTGTTGTTATTGATCTCTTCGTGTATTCTACACAAAGTACCACAATTGTATTTTGGATCCGAAATGGGATAACTCTGAGGACCAGCAAATCTAGCTAATGCCTTGTATGAGTAGGACATAATCTGGAACATACCCCTAAAGTCCAAATGTCATAATCTGGCAGAAACATTGAGGATACGGTTGACATAAAATATTGGTTTTCAACCAGTCTGAGCTTGCAAACCAAGAGATAACTGGAGTGTTTTTTCTCTCCTTCCATTCTTCCTTTTCTACCATGAATTGCTCTTCTGTCTCCCTTCTCTTTTTCAGATTAGACTGTAGTGTTAATTGCTTTCTGTACCTTTGAGAAATATTATAATCTCCTAACCAGATTTGCAGACCCATATAAACACATTTACAAGCCCTAGCAGAGATGGGAATCATGATTAGCTCCAAGGTGGCTGCAAGAACAGACTAGTAAAGTTGGCAAAAAATTCATTGATCCAAACCAAATGATAATAATACTGGCCTGAGATTTTGGAATTTACACAAGTACCTGCCATGTAACATCCCAGAATTGACAATTGTCAATAAGAAAGACAAGAAAGTCTGGATAGTGGATGTAACAGTACTTGGAGTCAGTAGAAGAGGAAAAAAAACTGGAGAAACTCACAAAATTCAAATTCAAATTTATTGCTCGCATACACAGTCATACATGGTACGATATGCAGTGAAATGCTTACACAACCATTCACGACCACAGGTAAGTTAAGGCAGGATGGGAGGGTGGGGTAGGAAATAAGTTAGGGATAGTTGGGAAGGTGGGAGTTAGATACAGTTATGGTTCCTGTTGCAGTCGTGAGTGTGCTTGTGGTTCCTGGTTTAGTGTCCGTATTGCCTGTGGAAAGAAGCTTTTTCTCATTCTCTCTGTGTTTGTCTATGGAGATTCTCAGTCATTCAGGTCATGGTTGTCCCAAAGCTGCTTTTTCAAGAGGCAGATGGACTTTCTGGTTTTTCTTTGAAGATGTTGCCTTTTGAAAAAGCATATTTGGGACAACCATGACCTGAATGACTGAGAATCTCCATACATATTTAACTGTGCACTTTGGGATGAACAGCCTTCACGTGGTGTGGGATTATGAACAGATTTCCAGAAAAATTTCAGACTACAGGAACAATTTGCGCTTCAGTTTGAGATGCAGACAACACAGATTCATCCCCAACAGCCTGCACCTGTCTTCAACAATGAAGGGACACAGGGAAGAGGAAAGCATCCTGCAGAAAGGACAGCTCCACAACACAGTCCTTTCAGCAGTTCCAAAAAGGCTCCACACCCATTTGCACTACTCAGATGACCCTCAGGACACAGACAAACCTCCAGGTGGCTTCAACAACTCTTTAAATGAATGCAAATGACCAGCTGCCTGCAAGGAATATAAATCCTTCCATTCCCCATCATCCAGTCAGAGCTGAAGAAGCTTCTTGGATGAGAGGCGAAATGTCTTCAAAGAAAAACAAGGACGTCCAGTTGTCTCTTGAAAAAGGGCACCTTTGGCTCATAAAACACAAAGATCTGCAAACAGAAATAGAACAACTGTGGCAAAACAAGGAAAAGACAATACCATTACTAATCGGCACCTTTGAGGCAATCCCAAAACATCTGGAATACCGTCAGCATTGACAAAATCATCATCAGTCAATTGAAAAAGGAACAGGTTACATCCTGCAATGGCACCTTTAATACCACCAAACAGCAATATCTGGCTATCCCAAAGGATTTGATAGGTAGATAAAAATGCCAAATCCATTCCCAACATCTGGCTGACTGTGCAACCAACTCTAATACAAAAATGCCATAATGGTAATAAAATATGTTAACAATTCAGTGCTAATTCAGATATTCACACTGTGGTAGCATAAACTCAGATGATGGGATGTATGTAAAGAGTTAATCTGACAGATTTTTAAAGCAGTATTTCCTGGTTCTTGACTTCTATTTATTTTCTAAAGTTCATTTACCACTATGTTTTTTACTTGCAGTATAACGTTAGTCAACGAAATGCAAAAGCTGCTGTCTATCTTTTAGTATTCCACATGATATAATTCAGGCTGTGATATACTGAAAGAACAGATTGCTTAATTTATTTTCTGCAGCTGGGGAAATACATCAGAAGACTTACATTTGAAAAAGTGCTCTAGTCAGTGCCCATCCCTCTTTTGCAATATGCAATAAGAGTGCTGGGAAAATGGCAACTTCCCATAGGTTCCAGAGTTTTCATCTGCCAAAAATGTTCACGATCACCTTATTCAGCCCTGCAATAGAATAACTATGGAAAGACTCCTGTGAGAAATTAGTTTAAGGCTGGATTACCAAATAAAAATAGTCAAGTGCTTGAGATAATTTGCACTTTAATTATTTACATCCTTGAAGGTTTCTACATTAGCCTACACATGGAAAAAGGTGGCCAAAATTATCCTCAATCAAATTTGCAAAAGCCATACTTTTTCTCATGTCCAGACCTGTAAATTGACAAATTTCTATACAGCTGCATAATAGACTTAATGCCAGACAGTGGATCCCCACCTTCTCCAAGTACCCCTGTATTTGTCGGAATTGCAACATAATAGTAAATTCCACACCAAAGTTATATGTTTAGCAATACCACCTGCCTTCGTTTACAGCTACGTCAATAGTTGTTTTGCAATGCCTGCATTGCAAAACACAAGGTCAGGTTTTTGATGAGCCTAAGACTCAAGCCATACACAATACCATCGACACAACTTTCTGACAGTGATGTAGATGAGTGCAGAAATAAAAAACCAACAACATCTTTCTCCCCTAATTCTCTGTATTCTTGGTAAATATATTTTCACATTGTTATTTAGTCCACACACTTCCTTTATGGAGTGAGCAATGTTCTTCCAATAATGAATGCATTACTATTGCCCATGGCATTAGTGACTCTGTCAGCAATCCAATAGCAGGAAGTGTCATCTTTGTAATAAAATAAAAGAATAGTGATCCTACTGACATTGGCTGGTTATATTAGCATTTCATAGGAAGAGAATTGTAAATCTTCATTCAGCATCCCAACTGCTCTCCGAGACAGGTTCCTATATCTATTTTTTTTCAGAAGTGTCCAGACTCCAGAGGGATGAGAAATAGTAGATTTCCTAAAATAATGAATAAAACGAAGGAGCAAATTAGCTTAGAGCCAATTTAAATGTGCAATTTGATGAGACTGTTTGACTTGAATCAGTGTGGTCTGAATTAATAAAGGGAATCATTGAATTAGCTTGAGCTGAAGAGTCATTTGGATAACGTACATGCATGCACTTTAAAAAGTCCACCGAATCTTCAAATCGATTAGAATCACTTCACAAAATGAAGCGATCCATTTCAGTGTATCAAATCAATTTATCAATTTAATCTGGAAATTTGATTTCAAGTTTTGAAATGAAGCATTGTAAAGTCCTAATGTATAAAACATGCAGCTGCAGGAGCAGGATTTAAATCTCTGAAATACAGTCTCTATACAAACTATATAATATTGGCAAGATAAAGTTGTTTCAATGACCTTAGAATAACTCTTCAAAGGTTTTGTTTCTTTTGTTGCATGGTAATTTCTCAAAACACAACGAAGACTATCTGATAAGAACAAAAGGAGTAACTGAAGACTCCAGTGGCTCTTATGCTAACTTTAACTTTCTAGCTGAATTTTTATCCCCATTGGGCCTCTGGATTAACCAACTAACAAGTTCTCGCTATCTGTGTCCTTGTTCATATGTATAATTAGATACTTGATGCAAAATTATATTAATTAATAGAATTAATTAATTGAATTAATTCTATTAATTCTTAATCAGTTTAAGAATTTGGGAGAAAATATAGCAAATATTTTATCATCATACACAAGTGTTCACAGACAGACACATACATGCACGCACTTTGCCAAGTACATTTCTCTTTACCTCAATGGAATGTATTCATCCAGAAATACAATTGTCTCTACAAAAGTTCACTGGAATCCTAGCAGATGGCATGGGACCTTTTCCTGATTACTCAGGAACAGAATCCATCTGTTAAAGTGAACTGCCTATCAAAGGAGCATGTATTTTTTATGGTTTGCCAATTCTTATACACCTTTTTATCTCTTTTTAAAGCCTCCACCAAATGGTTGCATAAGTGACATTTCTCAAAATCAAAAGGGAGGCAAATAAAATTCATTCCATGAAAGAGAAAACTGGAAGCTATATTTTTGTCTTCTTCTTTTGAAACATTTTCCATAAGGCCTGTAGGGGAAAGGAGGGGAGACTTTAAAAATAGTTTAATTGGGTTTCCCAATTGGGAATTCCTTTCTCTGATGTGACTACACATCAGAGTGCAACTAATAGTTGTCTCTTACCCACTTCAGTTTAGAAGAGGATGATTCCACTGGATTATGTACAATCCCCAAAAATATATATATTTGATTTTTTAAAAAATATAAAACAAATAAACCAGTAAACAAGTTAGATAAGACTGGCCATTATCAAAATTCTAAAAATCCACATCAAGAAAATTCTCTTGTTGGACCAACTCTATAGTTATATAGTAGCGTGCACATAATTTCAGCTTCTCCAGAAGATTTCATCAAAACTTATCAAAAAGTACATGGGGAAATATTGAAGCCATGCGGTCTATCTATTTTAATTGTCTGCTTCCACATTTCAATCTCTGCTTGAAGTTAAATGCAAACATGATTCATCACTATCATGAATGAAGGTGAATGAAGGTAATCATGTCCCAGGTTATTGTTGCAGGATCTAATTTGGGTCAGTCACTGGAACCAGAGTTTTTGTCTTCTGAGCTTTTGGATTTGTGTTGGATCCCATCTTCAGGGAAGTTCTGTCTAGGACCAGCCTTTTGCTAATGGCATAAGATGTGCTGCTCATCACACAGTAACTAGCAAAGCAATGGAATTAGCAAAGGGGCTGTCCTTATGCACTTATTATGGGCAAAATTAAAGATGAAGGCTTAATTCCTCATCCCACCTGCCAGCAGGAAACCATCTACCAGTGTCCCTAATGTGGGTGGATCCTTAGAACATGAGTTCAGCTGTCTGTCAAGGTGTATGTTTTACACATTGCAGATGCAGCTCCTGGTCAGAACAACTCCTCCTCCATGCTTATGATCTGTCACCTCGGCTAATTCTGAATCTGCCTCTAGCCTGTTTTTGAAAGAATGCTAAACCCTTGTTTAAAAATAGCCTGGTTAAGAGATAACAGGAACAGCGGAGGAGCACAGGATGAAGCAAGTAGTAATGATAATCAGCAACTTCTATCCTTGACTGGTGATACCAGCTGGCGCTAAGTAACCAAGGAGCCCAGTTCTGACCTTGTGGTCAACAGCACCAGAGTTGAAATGAAGTAGAAGGAATGTCACTGCTACAGTGTCAAACTGATAAAAAACTGAAACATATAGCCACCAAAAAAATATCTTGGGAACTGGGACAGTAGAAAACCTGCAATGTATCCAATGATGACACAAGTAACCACACAATGCTGGCATAACCGAGCTTTTCCCCAGGTTAAATCAATGTGCTGAACAATGTAAGACCACCATTCTTACAAGAGCCGAACTGTGTATAAAAGGAGCCCATGGGAAACCTAAGAAACAAATAATGAGGGCCAGTCAGAGAGAGGTCTGTCAATATAAGTTGGATGCTCAACCTCACCAGTAGCCCAGGTCAAAGTAGCCATGAAAGGCAGTGCCCCAGTGCTGGGAGGAAAGGATCAGTGTGCCATCTGATCTAATGTAGCCAATAGAAGCTAGACTGATCCCAACTCCTAACCTTAGGAACAATCAAAAGACAGATGAAGTTGCCACATCATATCCATACCCACAATTGGGAGAAGAGGGCAACTTATCGTACAAGTAAATAACTAAATAACTAAAAGTAAATAAAATGTTTAGTTATTTACTAAAAGTAAAAGTAAATAAAAATGTGGGATAGACATCATCAGCACCAGATGGACTTGTAATTATTCAAATTATTTTGCAATTTCTGCTGATCTTTGATGTTGTTTGGCTTATGGCCATTCTGCAAACCAATGAACATAAATAAAACTTACTTGGGTTTGTCACTGATTAACTTGCAGGGAAATTAGGTGACTGATGTGATTAGGAACCAATGCAAAAGCACCAGGGTAGGGGATGGCTGATTTCATGGTGGATAGTTTTCTGTCAACTGAAGGATAGGTGGCTAAAGCTTTAACTCAGCAACAGGGTAAGAATCACTGGTGTACGTAGAGCTCCTGTCTCATTGGATGGTTGCAGGTTCTATTCTTTTATTGGATTACTATTCTATTTTTTAGCTGCTTTCTCCACATTTTGCAATTTGTAAAGTTGCCTTTAACCTTTTTCCTAGGCTAAAAGCAATCTAAATACAGACGGTTGCATTTTTTTCTTCCTTTACGTGTTTCTAGATTTTTGCTAGTGCTTTTTTTGTTTGGTTTGTTTTTATGTCTTTGTCTTAGCGTTGAGTCCTGGCAACTCCCTGGATTCGTCCCTGCAGGTTTCTTGGCAAGGTTTCAGAAGTTTGTCACTGCCTTCTTCATAGAGCTGAGGGACAGTGACTGGCCCAAGGTCACACAACTGGCTTTCTGCCTAAAGTGGGATTAGAACTCATGGTCTCCTGGTTCCTATCCTTATGTCTTAACCACTACACCAGTGGCTGGCGAATTCTGGGAGTTGAAGTCCACCCCTCTTAAACTCACACAGATTGAGAAACACTGCACACCAATTTGGCTTTCCAAACGTACGTTGTTCCTTCTTGGGTACTACGATCAGACTTGTGCACTATACCTCACTTTTGGTTGCATGATAAATGCATCTTTTCCTACTCCATAATACATTTTTGGGTTTATCCTATAGTAAATGTGCAAGTCTCAGCCTGGAGATTATGTCATTTTAAAAAAAGCTTCAAGCTAGGGCAAGTTTGAGAAAACTATTCAGCATGCACATGCTGCAATTTCACATAAAAACCTTCTTAATACTAGTTAGTTTCTTCAGCTCTATCAATATGAATGAATTTCTTCTGTATTTGCACAAGCTGGTTTATCTTGCTTCATTTCCTGGAGAGCTGTGTTAATCTTTAATTATTGAAATATGATGAGGAGACTTACACAGTTTTATAGTGCCATTTGATATTCCAAGGTTTCATAGGTAGAAGATGTTAAAAAATACTTTGGCTATACTTTGTGAAGGATTTTGTGTAGAGAAGGAATGGGAGAGAAATGCAAATATATTTTGCCCTTCCCCCACTTTTTTTAAACAAAAAAACTGAAAACCAGCCAGAGGGGAAAGTACGGTAACTTTTTTATTTCTTCAGCTGCTTCTCACTGCACATTATAGTTCCTTGAAGTTGTTCTTCAAATTCTTTACAAAGTATAATATAGAATTTAGGTGTAAATTAGGTGTTAGGATTGTTACAAGATAGAATATATTCATCTCTCAGAGCAATATTTTAAAAGGCCTGTTAAATGCAATAGATATATATTATTAAGGATCGTTCAATTGTGTAAAAAGTTTGCGTGAGTCTGATCTCCAGTCACTTTAGAAGGAAATTATATAAAGCCATGAAAATGTATAATTATGTTTGAAATGAAACGAACAATTGTTTAATGTATTGCTGATTTTTAGAATAAAATTCTTATTTTAAAGTAAATACTGTTCCATCCTCTTGAAAAGAATATTATAGCATAAAAATAAAAAAATATGACTGTCATCTATAATCTTGCTAGAGATAAGTGGAAATCACTTTAGGATGTCCAGGGCACAAGAGGCTTGCCAACCAATTTTCCCCTCAGATGTATTCTCTAGATAAGTTGGATCACTAGTTTAATTTGAAGTAAGCAAAGCCATATGAAATGGGAATCATGGGATTCCTTTGACAGATCATTTGACATTTGACAGATAACAAGTTGGGAAACACTACTCCAGAACAGTCCTATACAGACAACCAATTTTCTAAGTTGTGTGAGTTTATTTGATTATCCCCGGTAAAGATAAAAGCAATGTAGCAGATTCTCCCCCCAACCCCATACATCTTATATGTGGATAAAACCTGTGGGTGTACACAACTAGGAAAGTTTTTTCATATTTACTCTTCAAAACTTAGCACTCACTATTCACCTATGTTTGCCCATATTTATTCAAAGATATTTCCCAAATATTTTATTCAAATCTTTCTCACCACCCATCTTTCCTACTACCTTCTCCTATTGGTATATTATGATTTTTCAGTTCTTGTTTATATCTTATGATATACGATGTATGATTTATCACTTTTTTGTTTACATGTACACTGAGAGCTTATGCACCGGAGACAAATACCTTGTGTATCCTATCATACTTGGTCAATAAATTCTATCCAAAATTCTATTTGATTCACTTGCTGTTTAGATATTTTCCTCTCACTTGTTCTCCTAGTATGTGCTTTGTAAATATCACCAAAATATTTGTTTCCATGACCTCACACATCTGTCTACTCTTGGATTACCAAATAGTACTTCTGCTTTTGGGAGCCTTTAATTGATTATATTTGACGTATTAGCTACGTTCTTTTTTAATCTATCAATTTTCTTAATTATCTTGTAATCTACCAGATTTCGGAGCTATAATGCTACAGAATGTAATATATAACACCAATCCACTTACATTTGCACTGTCCTCTTATGTTTACTAAACTGTTTGTTGCCCAGAATACATTCATCTGTACTTCCATTTTTTTTGGTTTTGAGCCAAGAACTCTGCTCACATCTATAGCAGAAAACAGAATATAAAATAGTAAACACAGAAATACAGGCATATATCAGATTTGTAAGCATCAGCTAGGCAACAAAACAATTTGGTTGTAATTTTATTTTTGCCATGATGGTAGTTAGGTACTTTTAGACTGTATTGTAGGGATGCTGTTTTGAATAACTTCATTTCAGATTATGGCAGGTCAGAATGACTGCTTTTGACATTTGTTTTGAATGTTCTGTTAAATTCTACATGAAATTCTGGAGCAAGCCCCTGTCCTGATAATACCATTTTTTAACCAACCAACCAACCAACCAACCAACCAACCAACCAACCAACCAACCAACCAACCAACAAACAAACAAACAAACAAACAAACAAACAAACAAACATCTAAATATTTTATTTCATGTTTCAATATAATCTACTTTAAACAAAATAGTTATTGGAAAAATAGTCAAATATCATTTTTTAAAAAAGTTATACTGCAATAGTCTAACTGGAATGGTAAACAGATGTCATTGTTATAAATGAGCCGAATATTATCACTTGCAAAGATGAAGGCTCATATTAAAAGCAATACAGAAAAACCAAAAATAAATTTAAAGTCCTTGTTTGCCTCATTCAGAGGAAATAGGTAGTTAACTGGAGGTCAGCCTTCTATTATAACTGTCTTAGTAATAAAGAGAGATAAAATCAAATCAAGCTGTTTGGTTATTTAAGAAAGGAAGTAATGAGAACTGTTACATGAGACATTTAAAACTGCTGAAGAGGATGATTAAAGAACACAACATGCCTGTAAAAAAATAATAACCTACTAACATTTCTGCTTTTTTACTTCTAAGCATTGTTTTTAAATTTTAAGAACATTGAAATAATAAACATTGAATTAAGTTAGGTTTTCAGATGTGAAGCTTACTATTATTCTTGGGACGATATTTGTTGTATCAGTATGAATATAGACTCATATTGAAGTACTACAGTTAAAATGTCTCAGTTCCCTACACATGTGTCATAATCATTTACCAAATGTAGGTTGGGTCATCCTGTCTGCCCCTGCTAGCCTCGTTTTGGTATCCTTGTGGATGGAAAATAATTACATATATAGATCTTTCCTGGTTGCTTCAAGTCTGGAATCCCAAAAGGATTAATTGTGTAGTAGCTTTAAAAGTCATACGATATGCTATGTATTACTTGTAAATGCAAAGAAGCAAATGCCAGGAGAGGTTACCATCTGAATTTGAAAATAAATAAATAAAATAAATGTATCATATACAAAAGAATGAAAAGCAATTGTGAACTATTTTATTATTTATTTCAAAATCCACTGTTTCTCATAAAAATATCTACTATTTGCACACTACTGCACTATGTGTGTGTGTGTGTGTGTGTAGGTCTAGGTGTGTTCGGGTCTTTTCCTGTGTAAGATTGAGAGTATCTTGGCAACGTTTTGGCGAGGTCCCACTCGCCATCCTCAGGCTGGTG
>JANHFJ010003170.1:115624-128064 GCA_032468195.1 Cerberus rynchops
CACAGAGCCTCAACCAATCATAATACTTGAAAAAGCCCACCCAGATATGAATGTTCTAAGTTTCCCTCAAAAACAGTTGAAGTTAATTGCTAGGGTCATCCAAAGGTCAGTTTTCCTTTAGCAGGCCCCCAACACAACTATACATATTCAATACATAAGAGTATTTATTAACATTTGCAGGTTGATGAAGAATGTAAGCACAACAGATGAACTGGACAGCAACCGTGGAGCCACCAGAATCTGGAAGTTCCACTTATTAAGCTCAGAGCAGAAAACGGGGGTTAAGGTTATATTTGCAATGAGTTGGGAGCAAATAGAGGATGTTTTGGCCATTCCTTATCTATAGAAATGGATGGGGGCCCCATACTTGTAATGGGGCAACCTGACAGTGCAGAGATATGTGCTTTGACAACAGGTAGCCATGGAAACAAGAGAACCAGAATGGAAACTATTCCCCATTCAGAACAACGTCCCCTCTCAGTGGTTTGCTATAGATTTTACAGACAGGAAGAAAACATTAAAATTTCCTCAGTCATTAATTTGCTAAACAAATTCACATTTCGTTTGAAATCTCATTTGAAGCAAGTGATTTCTAAAATGTCACATTTCAGACACATAGCGTCAAATTTTGTAGCTAGAAAATATGACTAGTTTAAGTACGTCGAAAGTTCTCTAAGTGTATCTAGATTTCAACTGATCATTACAGTCCAGCTAATATGTTATGATCTTTTTGATAAAACCAGAATCTCATTAATAACAAAAGATAGAAAAACATAAGAGATGTACCACAGCCTCAGGATTATTAACATTTATAGATAACTCTCACTTAACCATGGTAACTGACACTGGCAACTCTGTCACTAAGCGAAGTGGTTGTAAACCAGGATGTCACGTGACCACATAAAGTTATGATAGCAATTGTGATAGCTCCAGTTACCATTGTTAGGTGAATCCCATGCAGTTCCTGGGTTCTGCAGGCACATGATCACCTTCTGGAAGCTCCTGCCAACTTTGCCATTAACTGTCCTCGTCAGAAGCTGGCAGTGGAAGTCACAAATAGCAATCACATGACCAATGGGGCACTGACCCATTGTAATTGCAAGCCAGTCGTCAAGGGGCAAAATCACAAGCACATGATTGCAGACACACTGTGAAAAGCCACAAATACCAGGAAGTCACCATCGTTCAGCTGCAAAATAAGTGGTTAGTCAACGAGGGACACTTCTATAATACTTTTGTTTAAAATGAAAATATTAATTTTATTAAAATATTTATTTTATTACAGGTAACCTTCAGTTAACTGCAACTATAATTTCTGTCATTAAACAATGTGATCATAAAGTGTGAAATCACATGATCTCATAGCTTAGCAACTGTAATGCTGGCAATCCCTTTTGCCATCACTGAGTCCCAGTGATCGTTAGGATCCATCCCACTCCCAGCCAATAAGATATGTCCCTATTTTTAAAGGAAAATAAGCAATATATTTTAACACAGAGGATTCCTAAAATTATTTCAAAAGAATACATTTTTGCTTCCAGCATTGTATGAAATTCTTGCCTCCTTGCTACACATGCATACAAAATAAACTTAAGCTGTCACTAATAAAACAGCTAGTTTGTTTATACCCCTGAGAGGGATTTTGATATTTTTTCAATATAATGTAGATCCACCTGCCAAATTGTACATTGATTTTCGAAGTCTTTTATATATCCCTTGCTATACTACCAAAGCCAGTCCTGAGTTTGAAGGAAACCAAAATGAGCTCCCAAGCGGAGTTTTGTGTGTTGTGTAATGTATTCTCATCGCACCAGCTACCAAATCTTCCATCAATAGCAAAAGTTCTAAGAACTATTTTCTCCCCGCATCTTGGTATCTGGTAAATCAAAAGCTATTCCGCCTATGAAAAATTTTTTTTTAAAAAAATCAATTTTATTTAGATCATTGGGAAACAACATAAAGGGAAGTGAAAGGAGCTACAACAGTAACTTTTCTTCAGCACCAAATGCTTCTAAAGAGATGTATATTTTTAAGATTCGGTGCCAGCTTTTCCCTGCCGCCTTGAAAACGTCTCATTCTAATTTGTGTCGACAAAAGTCTCATATAACAATTTCCTTCTCTTTTTTTTCAAGCTCCCTCCTTTTGGAGTTTGCTTCTCTCAACTTCTTTTGATTCTTAGCTTTCTAAATGACCCCACTCCCAGCCAAATCTGCCAAATAATTTTCTTAAAGACAACATTCCCAGCTCCTCACTGGGACACTCCCCATTGGCTGAATTGCCAGAGGTATGCTGGACTTCTTTGCATAGAGCCTTGTCCCTTTGTCTTTCTGCCAGCAGAAGGGTGATCACTCTGCTTTGCTAGTTTCAGATGCATTTTTCTTCTTTCCATCTTTTTCTTCTCTATCAAGCCACACCCCCAGCTAGGGTCTCATGTGTTACACAGCTAGCTCTCTGCTCCTCCCCTAAATAACCTTCCTTTCCTTCCTTCCTATCTCCTACCCTATTACAGGTAGCAATCCTTATTTAGCAATTGCCTCAGACAATAACCATTTACAGGTATAAAAAAAAAGTAATTTTGCAACCAATCTTCACATTTATGACCTTTTCAGGTCTATAAAGCACAGGAAATCTGAAATAAAATCATACGTATCTTTATGGTTTCACTTTCTAATTGATTCACCTAATAATTCAATTGGTGGTCCCAATTGTGGTTTCTAAACAAGAACTGCCTGTGTATGATCTGATGGGGTTGGCCTGGGGAAAGGATAATCTGAGATAAATGTCCTGCCTCTTTTTAAAATCTGGTCCCCTATTTACCTGTCAGTTCTGTTTCTCCAAGAATCCAATTTCCTGCATCCTGCAATTTACCTGTGTAGTTTACCAAGTTCAGCATTCCTGCAATTTCCTTGCAACCAATGAGATGTGTGTCCTATGGGTTAAATTAAATATAGCAGTCCTGAAATGGCAGTTGTGTCAGTGTTGTTTTTTGAGCAAGTAACAGATGAAAAGGACCAATACAGTCAGAACCTCAAAATCAGCATTTTTTAATCCTTTACTTTTAATTTTGGTCCCAGCTGGGAGGTCCCACCCTCATACATGCACTATAAAAGTTCTCAATTAATTCTCTTTTCCCTTTCAGAGACTTGTAACATTAAAATTAGGATTATGATTAAAGTAAAAGATTCAAATTCCCTTTCCTTGACAAGGTCCCATCGTACATCAACCCATCAATTGTTTTAAAAAGTCCACTTACAGACTAGTTGTATAAAATTTATTTTGCACTTGTGACTTCAACAATTCTTAAGCACATGGAAAAAGTTCCACAATTTTTGCCTATGGAGATTCTCAGTAATCCAGGTCATGATTGTCCCAAAGGTGGTTTTTTCAAGAGGCAACTGGACATGATCCAAAGCCAACTGTTTGTGGAGAATTCTCCTGATATAAATCATATCTGAATGAGCTTTCTATGCAGAAAGACTGTTCCAAGCTTTGTTCATTTTCCTAAAACACTGACAACTGAGCATTACTGTTCATAATTTAGATAGGATTTATTTATTCTTAAATAAATTGAGTCACCCTTCTTAGGAGTAGTGTCAATGAAAACTAGGCTCCACTCTTCCATACCATTGTTCTTACTCCAGATGTCTCAAATTATGAGGATTTTTTTTCAGAGGGAGAGATGGAAAGGAATACATTTATCATTCAATAATTCTCATGTAAAGCACCAGTCCCAGATGCTTTGCCATTCCTTTTTTGAGTAGTTGCATCATGGATGATTTCTCTGGATGTAGGTTCTTGTACATCTCCTTTCCATGTGTATTAAAGTTTCAGTATCCCCATAATTTTAGACGTTGATGTTTTAATGCCTCACTAAAACTACTTCAGCCACCCTACCACTTATCTTCCTTCTATCACCATTTTAGTCTCAAATCCCAACAGCCCTGCTTAGTAATCAGTCTTCACCATTTATATTCTTTATACCTTCATAAAATTCCTTTACATTTCTCTTATAATTGCATCTCATTCTCTCTGGTTGATGATCCATATATTTTTCTACTTTTGCTTCACTGGCTTTTCTTTCTCTTTCTTCTCTGTCTCATTAGCCATGCAAGGTAACCAACTGTTCCTTATTTATTATTCCCTGCATTTCATTCTTTAAACTTCATTAAATTCTTATCTTTTTATGCTTTTGGACTTATTTCATAAAATAAGTGGTTATTGCTTTGTCAGAATCAAGCTCACATATACTGGACTCTCATTCAGGGACTGACCAGGTAAATCCCATTTAGCTTAAATTCCTTCAACCTTTCTGTAGTGCTTTGTGTGAAATGACTGTTCTGCCAATAATAACAATGGTTTTTCTATTACAGATCATTTTAATTTAATCTGGTAGGAAATTGCTTTCACTTTCTCATACCCCCAAGCAAATGACTTTTTTGTCACTTGGTCATATTTTAGTTATGAGGTAGACAAGTGTTTTAAATTTTTCATCATGGTGGCCTAAAGAAAAGGCATTTAGAGGAAACTCCTCCCATAAGCTATTCAGAGAAGTTTCAGGGTGGTGAATATGCATTTACCAAATTTCATTTGTTTGAGTTTGATGAGCATTGTGCCTTTTCATCTTGCTGCTTTTAGTTATAGAATTGTCTGTATATATTTCTGAATATATTAACTCTTTCAAAGGGCCTAGAACTTCAGCTAAAAAATTCTGAAGTATGAGTCAAAACAAGAGTGAGAAGAAAGGGAGAAAATTTTTCCAGAAATTCCAGGATACATTTTGGTACAGCATTAAATAAAACCTTAATTGTCAAAGTGTAAATATTTATTCTCATTGTTCTCTCTGTTAAACTTCTGTAATGTTTCAACATACTGAAAGACTAATTTGATCAAAGCAACAGTGAAATAAAAGATATATATACACATATTTCAATATATTCATGACACTACTATACTATTAATACATGCAATTAAAAACTTCTGTTCATCTCTAATTTTGATTATCCGTGGAACATTTGCAACATATTTCTAATCTACAGTTATTATATGACATTTTCATCTGCCTCCTACTTACTAAAAATACCAAATCTACTGCTGATGATATTATTTAAACCAAAATGTTTAAGTGAGGAGGTTCAGGCTAAAATCATTATTTGATATGTATTACTGTGCTAAGGCGTCAATTTGTAAACATATTATCCTGAGTTTAAATATAATATATTGCATAAATGTTGGAAATAGTAATTCATTTAGTATAAGCTTCACAGTTTACACTTTTTAGATTAAACATTGTGAACTGCAAATTACGCAAGTGACAAGTCTACCAGAATGAGTATATTTATAAAATAGCTAAATGCAAAGTATTATTCCTTCAAATCAAATCAAATCAAATTTTATTTGTCACATATACAGTCATACATGGTACGAGAATGCAGTGAAATGTATATGCGACCATTTGCAGCCATAGGTAGTAGGGCAAGAGATAGTCTAGACAGGGTAGGAGAATAAGTTAGGAGTGAGGTAGATTATGGGAGTACTGGTAGTCCTGGTTGTTATGGTTTAGGGTTTAGGGTCCGTATTGCCTGTGGGAAGAAGCTTCTCCTTAGTCTCCCTGCATTGGCTTTCAGGGAGCAGAAGTGCTTTCCTGTCCGCATCCTAGCAAACAATCTGTTGTTGGGGTGGCTGGGGTCTTTCACTATCTTGCTGGCTGTGGTCTGGCATCATTTGTTGTAGATGGAGTACAGTTAAGGAAGTTTGATATGGATTATGTGCTCTGCTATGCGCACCACCCTCTGTAGGGCTTGCCTGTCCTGTATGGTGCTGTTTCCGAACCAGGTAGTGATGTTGCCCATCAGGATGCTTTCTAGTGTGCAGGAGTAGAAGTTCCTGAGCATGCTGGGGGGCAGTCTGAAGTCTCTCAGACATCTGAGTTGGTATAGACATTGCTGGGCCTTTCTCACCATGATGTCAATGTGTCAGGTCCATGATAGGTTCTGCGAGATGTGGACGCCTAGGTATTTGAAGCAGTACACTTTCTCCACTGGGCTCTTGTTGATGACAGGGTCTGGTATGTCCTTTTCTGCTTTGTGCTAAAGTCCACTATCAACTCCTTTGTCTTGCTGACATTAAGAAGGAGGTTGTTTTTCTGACACCAGTTCTCCAGGTTTCTGATCTCATCTCATCACTTGCATTTGCCATTTCCAATGGGGTAAAACAGGGTTGTGTGCTAGCCCCACTCCTATTTAATCTGTTCCTCACTTGCGTGTGGTCACATGTTTTCCAGAGTCTGAAAAAAATGAGTGTACATCAGAAACTGATTGTATGGCTCTCTTTGACCTTCACTTCTTAAATACATGGATGAAGTGCCCCCATACAACATACATGCATACAGTTATTCAAGAAACCCTCTTTGCTGATGATTGTGCATGCCTGGTGCACAACAACAGTGATCTTCAACTGATACCAAACAAATTCCCATATGCCACTAAGCTCTTTGGCCTGAATATCAGTCTGAATAAGACTGAAGTACTTTACCAGCATGTGCCAAATAGCAAGTTTGTAGAACCAAAAATCACTGATAATGACCCCTGCTATCAAATGTAAACAACTTCAAATATCATCTCAGGGTCTTTAGATGAAGAAATTGACTCCAGGATCAGCATGGCCAGCTAGGCACAAGAGCAGCTGCATACTAGACTGCTCAATCAACACAACATCCATATTTCCACAAAGCTGAAAATCTACAGACCTTTTATCTCTTCCTCCCTGTGAGAGTTCTAGTCTCCATTCCAAAGGCAAATCAAAAAACTGAAGAAATTTCACATGCACACTTTCTGCTCCAATATTGGCATTTATTGGCAAGACCATGTCTCTCATCTGGAGGTCTTGGATTGCACAGAGTCCAGCAGCACTGTGCCCTTGATTATCAGGGATGAGATGAGATGGGTGGGACATGTCATCAGAATGGATGACTACCATATGCCTCACCAGTTGCTGTATAGTGTACTGGAATCTGGAAAAAGACCTTGAAGACAATCACACAAGCACTACAAAATGTCAGTAAAAGAAACCCTACACTACTGTGACGTCCAGCCAAGGAAATTGGAAGCTGCAGCTGCTAGCAGAACTTGTTGGTGAGCCCTGTGGTATGAGTCCACCCACAACTTTGAAGACAGGTGCTGTCAAAAAACTGACAGAAAACCATGAACAGTGTCATAGAATGACACCCACAGTTTTGGTGCTCCCATTGTGCTAGACTCTACACTTCCAGACTGGGACTGCAGAGCCACCTCTATGTCCACAGATGAACTGCACAGCAGCATGTCTTCGTCAAACTCAGAGGACTACCATATATAAGACCTTCTCTGAGATTTCCTGACATTGGTATTCACCGGTATCTTTGATATCTTCTCCTCAACCATTGTTTATTTAAATCTTAATTGGAATTGAAAACCTGCTTCCAAAAAGAAATTACAATTAACTCTCAGAACTTATCCTATGAGTAAATTATTCCAGACTTGATTTGGAGAATTGTCTTATTTAAGTAAAAGCATTTTTAATTGCTTGCTTAAACCCTCTTAGGTCCAAAAAACTAATGTTTCTCATATTACATATCAAACTATATTGGTATTCTAATTGTTCAACCATGTATAAAATCCTTTTAAAGTTTCATAATAGTTGTTTTAGGAGTAAAAACTACCAGTATATCTCCACCATCTTCCACAATGTATTTGGTAGGAATAGTGATGGAAGATATATGTTTTTCCTTTATTTTTAAAAAGCCCATAAATAAGTTGGCTAGGTCAGGATCCATGGTAACACCTTTGATTTGCCAATGCTTATTTTCAAAGCAAAAATATTTTTTGAACACCACTGTGTTTGCTAATGATGGCAAAAATGAGTTACAGGGTGTTCTGTCCTCACTACTTGTTAGTCTGTGTGCAGCTTGACATGCAGCTAAACCCACCTATTCTCTAATAAAACAGATTGTGTGCATAGATATGAATGCTTTATTGAAAGAACAGGATATGGTGAAACTGGGAAAAGTAAGGATACATAGAACCAAATACAAGTTAATCAATATTGATTTACTGCTGAACATAATAATTAATAAATGTAAGTAATTTAAATATCACCAGCAATGCTGTGTGTAGGGGATATGGGTTTGTCCTTGGATGGCCATGTGCCACAGATTAAGATGGATTCTTCTTCGTGCTTCTACCTTCTCCAAATGCTAATGGAAATGTAGTCTGGCTTCCCAGTGTGTAAACAGTGGGTAAAATGGATTGGGTCAGCTTTAAACAATATAATTGGTGTTTGTCTCTCCGGCTACTAGATGGGGCTAGAGAGCAATACCAGTACATAAGGATTGTATGTTGGGGCATATTTGTCCCTCTGGCCACTAGATGGGGCTAGAGAGCAACAACACTATATATAAAAGTTATGTGCTGGGGCATGACACAGAGTATTTTAAAACCCTAATTTCCAAAAATGTACTTGGTGATATCCTGGTGTACAAAGAATGTATGTCAAAAACTGCTGATTTATCTGTATTTCTAATGAGGAGAAATTGAGCTTTATGAATGAAATCAGTAGCATCTCTTATAAACAAAGAAGTGAAAGAGAAAAGATTTTAGAAAAAAATCAATGTATTGAAACACTATAGAAGTTCTCTGAGATGAGTCCTATTGAACTTGCAATTTGCTCTCAACAGCACACACACACAACTGGATTCTGTAATTTCTATACTGCTGACTTTTCTTAAAATCTGGAGGGGGGGAATGAGAAATCCCATCTTTGATCTATTCTTGAAGAGGAGGCAAAACGCACCTGATTTCTTCTAGGCTGTACATGAGCAAAGGCAAGTGGTTGCTCTCACAATTGCAAATTAAGGATTAATTTGATGTTCAATTGCAAGTTCAAAAAGCCATAACATGTAAATTCCTTCCTGCCAGGGGGAAACCAGGTCCAGTGGTTCTACTTCTACTACAGCTCTTCTTCTACTGCCCATCTTTCTCTTGAGTTCCCCAACATTCCTTTCCTCAAAGGAGCAAGGACTGTGCCAGAATAAAGATTAGCATATTGAACTGGTTGGGAAACTCAACTTTAAATCCTTGCCCATGAATTTTATGGGGTGACTAAAAGCCAGTCACTACCTTTCAACCTAATCTACCTCATAGAATTCTTGTAAAGGTAACATCAAGATGCATAAATCTGCATTGCCTTGAGGCCCTGAAGAAAAAGGCATGATATAAGTGCAGCAGGAACACAAAAATAATCTTCAGGAAAAACAGATGGGTTGGCAGAAACCAACTTGTGATGAAGGAAGGAAATGTAGTTTTGATTGAGAAAAGAGGATTAAGAATTGGGTTTTTTTCCCCCCTCTGCTGTTCTGTCAAACAGATTGCTGTTTATTTCATGGCTGTGTTGAAAATAAATTAAGAGGGCAGCTGATTTGATTTTTAAAAAATCTCTAGCAAGTCTCACGTTTGGTCTATCAGAAAAAGAGACTTGAAATTCAAGCTCTTTGTTTGGGAATAAGTCCCACAGACTTCAATGAGTCTTGATCCCAAATAAATGTGGCATATATATTTCCTTTCAATCTATAAACCAACAAATCAACAAACAAACAAACAAACAAGACTGATGGACATGTAAGATCAAAGAAAAATCCTGAAAATTATCAAATAACATTTGCCTGCTTATTTGTCAGACTTTTTACATCACTGGCTATCAGCATGACTTGGCAGTTTAAGAAATGTATTTGCATTACAACCTAAACATGTTCTGAAGCTAATTCAATTTATTTTGTTCAGTTAAGTAACTAAAGTGTATGCAGCATGTATGAAATCTGATTTCCCCCCCCCCCCACACACACACACCATGCCTGTAGTTCATCTCATCCCCCATTAAGATAGTAATTGAGCAATAGCTGGAGACTATAGGTCCCTTAACATTTGGCATTAAGGGTGGTAGCTTTAATGTTGAGCATGGTGACACTTTATCTCCCATTTCCAATACTTTATGTCAAAATCTTCCTTCCTTCTTTCCTTCCTCCCTCCCTCCCTCCTTCCTGTCTCTTTTCTCCACATGAAAGCAAATGTGAATATGAATAGGAGAAATCACCAAATAATTAAGTGGGTTTTTTTGCATCTGAACATGGTTGCATTGTCTGGAATTGATCCATTTGCAAGCTATTGATTTGCATCATACAGATACAGCGAGGGAGACACCAAAAGAATAATTCCAGGTTTTTCAGTTATCTTGCTTTACAATTATTCATACATTCTTGGTCATGCTGATTATAGTAGGACTTACTTCAGAGTAAGTAATGTGTGAGATTGCACTGCTGCTGTCTTCTGAAATGAAACAAATTGCCTTATACATTTCCTTTATAAACAAGATCAACTTTTTTTGAACATATAACCAATTCATGTTGGGCAAAAGAGGCGCTCTTTGGGCAGGCTATTTAAAGAAAGAAATTTAGTGTCTATGTCAGTGCTTTGCTTTCCTCTGGGGAAAGAAAAGGAAGATAAGATAATTTTATGTGTGCTCTCAATTTTCCTTTGAGTAAAAGCAAAGGATTCAGCTTCCTTCTGGATGTGATTAAAAGTCAACCATTTATGCAGCCTGGCTTAGAACATAACTTACCCAAACTTAAATAGAAAGAACAGTTCGTGTTAGCACATAGATTGGAAGATATCCCAGACAAGCTGGCTAGTTAACTGTGATTTATTCAGAAAGTCTAGTCCAATTACTAATAGAGATGAGACAGTGGGGGCTAGAAGTGAAGTTGTACAAGTGAGGTTTTCAATTGTGGTGGTCTATTTTTTTTAAAGATAATATTGCTGATCCTTCTAAATTTCTTAATAACTTCCAGTATTTTTTTTAAATGTGTTTCTTGTGCTGAAGCATCTTGAAGTAATTCACAGTAAAATGGCAATAAAATACATTATACAACAAAACACTAAAATTATGCAAAACAAAATGCAATAAAACAAATCCTGGAAAGGACATCTTTCTAACATTCCAATCAGGAAAACCAAGAAGTGGGTTTTCAACTGGTATCTGAAAGTGATTATAACAGGTGCTTCCTGAATTTCTTGGGTGAGGACAGCATGGACACACACCACAAAAAAGATCTGCTGCCAGGCAGCTGCCAATGACTCTCCATACATACAGCAAGACTTCTGTAGTAAGCCAGAGCTCCTGCTAAGAATAAAATGACAATAATAAGCTCTTCACTCAATGATAAGCTCTTCACCACCCTAAAGGCCTCCTGTAGGAAAAGGAATGGCAAAACCTGGGGTTGGAACCAAAAGAGGAATCAGCCTAGAGCAGGGGTCGGGAACCTTGGCCTAGAGTCTCTATGTAGCTGCAAACACACTAAGTCCAACTCCTCTTGAATTCTGTTGGCCCTTATCTAGTGCCAAGAAAGTGCTAACCATTAGTTGAATAGATTCCTGTGTATAGGCGTGATTAGTAATAAATCAGTTTAACTGGAGCCTCACCTGTTATCCTGAGGCTGCAACGGAAGCTGAAAAGTAAGCATTCTTTGCAGCCTTCATTGTCATACAATAGGCATGATTCTATGCCCTAAGGCAGGGGACCCCAACCCTCAGGCCTATTATTGGATTGTGGCCTATTTGGAATTGGGCTGCACAGGTGGCTGGCCAGAGCGCACATACAACTCAACTTGCACAACTGGCAGGCTGATGGACATTCATTACATAAGTTGAGCTGAGCACATGTGCACTGGCCCACTCCTCATATGACCCAGTTCCCCTCCCCCCCCCAGCTGGGCTGCCAAGCTGCAAAGGCTGAGGAAGGCTGCCCTAAGGCATGTCTGCTCAGGCTCTTGATGAATCTTATGCCATTTGTTCTCTAACATCTCCTACCTCCACAATGCTAGACAGGGCACTTATGGACAACTGCATCAATGATCCATTTTGTTTCCTCTTTCCATAGATCGCTAGCAGATTCACCAGCCCTGGGTTCTAGAAAGCCCCCCTCCCACATTCAGAAATTCCTCAGGATTTAAAAAATGGTTTTAAAAAGTGGACAATTTCAATGAGTTCCATTTCCCTGGAGAAAGATGTGGTGCTAAAAGATCAAAATTTGAAGTCTGTCTAGGACAGAGACAACTTTAAATTTCCTGCAATGTCCAGACCATCTACCTCTTGAATTGGAGCAAACTAACCAACCATATACTGTATACTACTTTACATTTTGGTCCAGTAATAGAACCATGGCTATTGTAGAGGTCATGAAATCCTGAGCAGAGCTTCAGCTTCAGTCTAAAGATGGAAATCTCCTAATCAATATTTGTTATTGACCCATCATAGTGGCACAGTGGGTAGAATGAAATACTGCAGGCTACTTCTGCTGACTGCTGGCTACCTGCAATTTGGCAGTTCGAATCTCACCAGGCTCAAGGTTGACTC
>JANHFJ010003171.1:37760-49183 GCA_032468195.1 Cerberus rynchops
GTTGCAAAAAGACTCTGAAACTTACACGGGAAAAGACCCGAAAAGACCTAGACCTGCATATATATATATATATATATTGGGATCAGCCAATCTTACTACAGTATATTATGCCTCATAATGGATAAAAAAAATAGTGCTGGGATTTTCATGAAAAGGAGATAGAGATACTGTACATCTCTCAATTTTTTTGCCAATCATAGTATTAGAGGTAGGCTGTACTGTAGAATGGCTGCAGAAATTGGGTATGTCCTGCCTAGTGAAAAGAAGGACTATGAGAGTAGTGTTCCAATATTTCAGGGGCAGCCACAAAGAAGAGGGAATCAAGCTATGCTCCAAAGCATCTGAAGGTAGGAGAAGACGCAATGGGTGGAAACTAATCAAGGGCAGAACCAACCTAGAACTAAGGAGAAATCTCCTGACAGTGAGAACAATTAACCAAAAATAATGGTTTGTTTTCAGAAGTTTTAAGAATAGACTGGACAGATACTTGTCTGGAATGCTTGGGCAGGGGTTTGACTTAGAAGACCTCCAGGGTTCCATCCTATTGTTATTCTGAGATCAGAGCTAACATTAAATCTTGAGATTAAGTTGGTTTTGGCAGATTTGTCCTCAAGAAATATGTTTGATCTCATTTAAAGTCATCAAAATTATCGATAATCACCTTGTCTTGGATCCTGAATTCCATAGATTGTTAGTTGTAGCAGGTAGCAATTTTACTTCCTTGGATGACACCTAGTCCTACAATTTTGAGTAAGGCAGAAAAAAATCTCCCTATATATATCTCCATAATTTTATATCCCCTGATCTTGTCCTCCTACAACTATCTTTTCTTCTAAATTAAATAATAATGCCAAATGTTCTAGGTTTTTTTTTTCTCATAAAGCCAATATTTAAGCTCCTGATCTTTTTGATAATTTTAGTAGGTGTCTTTTCTTTACTTTTTCAGCATTATTCTATCCTTTTGCAAATATCACAGCAAGAACTTCTCATAGTAAATATACCAGAGATTTGTGTGAGGACTTTACAAAGCAGTTTTATTGCCACTTCCTTTCCTAATGATCCCTGGCATGGAATTTGCTTCTTTCATGGCTGTCACACACTGTACCAACATGCTCATTAAGCTTTCTATTATCTCAGAGTCTTTTTCCAGATTAGTTATATACAGTTCAGCCTTCCTTCCCCTCCCCCCCACAATATGTATCATTTTATGCTTAAACTGAATAGTCACTGAAGATGGACTAACAATCATACATTCAAAAATACTATTTTAAACACCCACTAAAATATACATCAGTTTCTTCGTGGGATTTCTATTGCTACAAATTCTGAATGACTGCTACATATAGAAAAAAAAATAAAACTTAAAAAAGGGAAGATTTTAGTTTGAATACTAGGGGAAGTTTCCTGTGGAAACTGTATAATCCTTGGTTGGGGAATTTTCTCACATTAGTATCTCAAGAAGTATTTGGATTACAGCTCCCAGAATTTATAACCAGCAGAGTCAGTGGCTATACGAGATGATCTTTTTAAGAATTATATTGCTAACACATCTGGAAAACACTATTTTGCCTGCGCAAGAGATCCCACATATGGATCTGCAAAACTGTTCTTTAATATTTTTTTAAAAAATAATATGCATATGGCTGTTCCTGCTTAACTTCAGAGTTCCTCAGAAATTATTGCTGCTATCTGTCATTATCATTATCTTAAATTATATGCCACCCATCTCCCAGTGATATTTCAGATATTGCTGTATTAGAGTCAGAAGATAGAATTTCTGGTCCACCTTTCAGCCATTGAAATTCACTGAATGACTCGGGGCACAAATTCTCAGCCCAATCTACATCACAGAACAGTTGTGACGATTAATGGGAGGAAGATTCTCAATATACGCAACCATGAGCTGGAAAGATAAGTAATCTGGTAATTATATCCACAATGGAATCTATGAGAATGTTTTTTTTTTTTTGCTTGTCTTGATCCAGTCCCCCTTTCCTCTGCTCTTTTAAAAATATGCTCAAATGCAGTAGTTTAAAAACTATCTTTTTTCTTGATTTCTATAATTATAGAATAGAATAAAATAATAGAAAAGAATGATAAACTTAGTTATTCATTAAGGTCATTTTCTCACCAGTCTAATTAAATTATTTGAATCCTAGATAGACATATATTACACTATGACTCTAAGAAATATACCAGGCTTCATATATGTACACTGCAAGAGTAGTTGTATACCATTCTTTAGAAAAGTTGTTTCTTAATGATACGATTGAAATCTGTTCTTGGACACTCACCAAAGTTAGGCTTGTTTATCTTCTTAAGTAACAATATTTCTACAGTGTTTTCTTCTGGTGCTCAAGAATAGATTAAATATTTTCATTTTCTCTCACATGGACTCAAGAGTCAAGAGACAATCCCAAGCACAAAATTTTATAAAGCGAATTCAGATGAAATGGATGTGAAATTGATTTTCAGTATGGACCCTTGATATTATCATCATTGCTTTGCTGAACCCATTAGAAGGTTACAATAAAGACACTGAAGACCCAGATTTAGCCCTGCCTGCTGGAAATATAAAGTTTGAATGATTCCTATTTAGTAACTGCTGTAGAAAAAAAAAGGTTAGTAGATTGAGAAGGGGATAAAGAAAAACCTTATTTTGTCCTGACAAGACTTTTGCAAGACACTGAATTGTTTCATCCTCAGTAGAGCAAACACTATTTAATGGAATGCTATAGCAAAAAGATTGTATACATTTTATGGGAGTGCTAAGGGCAGCAGTTAGGAAAAGTGAGCACCATTCTTATGGGTGTTTACTTCAATGGAAGATAAATGTCTGGCTGAATAAATTTTCCCTCTTCTTGTCAGACTAATCTCAAAAAGCATCTCTAAAACTAAAGGACTGCTAAGGGCAGCTTCACCTCTCTGAAGCACTAATAGCTATGGCTTACCACCTCTGCCCTCCACATGTGAAATGTTTAAAATATTTGGCAGGAATTTTTTCTTCCCACATTTGGCCAGGTTTATTCAGTGAACCCAAAGTGAGGTAATCTGCAGCAATTCAGGTTCAGCAAAGGTTGAAAAAATATTAGAACAAACATAAAACCTTGCTGGAAAGCTTCTTTGATCTTCTGATCATCCAATGCACAGTTTCTAACTGAACAATTTTTTAGTGGCAAAACATAATATCTAAACATTCCTCTTTTGTCATAACAGTTTAACCTTTTAAGAATGTGATTTAAAAGCAAGGAGGAAAAAAAAGTTTTTAACAAAACCAGAGAAACGAATTCTGCATCAGACACCTAGGTTTCGGAAGGAAAATAGCAGGAACCATCAAATTAAACAACTAAATGCTTATGTGGATTGGCAATATCAAGTCATGAGTATCAGGGCCAAGTTGTACCAAATTTGCATGGACTTCAGATAACTGTAGAATAGATGATATAAAAAGAACTTTCATTCCAAAACCCTTTTCAGCTGGCATTTCAAATCTGCTGGTATAACATGGCAAAATAAATAATGTGTATTGCAATAACATGATTTCATTGTAATTACAATTTGCTTAATTCACAAGAACCAGAAAGATACTTTGATAGGCATTTAGCAAAAACATGTCCCCCAGCTTAGCGCTTTTTAAATATGATGAATGAAATTCCAAAATTCCCAGCCATTTCCATAAATCTGCAAGTTGGAAAGCTGGGGAAAGCTGAAAGACTGCAAAAGAAATTAAATTAAAATTGATCTTATTTTTTAAAAGGTCCACGTTATATTATTTGTATATTCAACATGGACACATAATAGTGATAGATAACAAACAACTCATTATATACAGGGAAGAAATTCTAAAAACCTTAATGGGTTTAACCCATTAACCTGAATTTTCAGACAATCAAAATATGACTGTTATATATATTTATATAGTGCTACTTAGGGGACATTTCAGTATTAATACCAAAGTGTCTTTGTGTAGTGTTTTCATGGTGATTTAGGAACCACAGTGTTTCAACCTCCAGTTTCATAATTACTTTGTGGGAATGGGACACTCTTTAGAATGGCCTCTTCCCAGAGATTGATGGGCTGATGGACTATAGTTAATTGAAACCCATAATTCTTTACCTCAAGACATAGTATTGGCCATTTACTTGGATAGTTTTAAAGGGTGATTGAAGAATTTCATGGAGAGCAGGTCTATCAGCCTTGAAGACTGAACATGATTGTGGCAACTTCCTATAACAGTCCAGAGACATCTGGTTGGTCCCACCCTGTGAGAAACAGAATGCTGGACAAAGATGAACCTTTGCCAGATCCATTTGAGTTATTCTAATATTCTTGCTGCAAATTTGCTGAGGACTATTGAAAAGCCTGAGTGACATTTCTAATGCCAGTTTCTCTTCCTGCTAGAAAAGAAACTTGAATTTCTAAATTCTACTCCTCATCTAACTTGAGAAATTGGTCACTAGATAAAACAGGCCTGGCTAAATAGGAAACTTGCTGATTCAGGTTTAGTAACGTTATAGAGCAGGTCATAAAGCAATACTGTAAATGGTAGACTAACATCCCCATTTTAATTCTATTTACAGTTAAGCTGCAGTAGAGCAATGCTTCAGATTCCAAGGTAAAACTACTGTAGTATGGAAGAGTATGAG
Organism: Cerberus rynchops; assembly: GCA_032468195.1. Lineage (NCBI taxonomy): Eukaryota > Metazoa > Chordata > Lepidosauria > Squamata > Homalopsidae > Cerberus > Cerberus rynchops. Next base: position 42,407 of record JANHFJ010003171.1, read on the forward strand.
GAAAAGTGGGAGGGTTGTCTGAAATGCTGGCAAATGGCATTTATGGAATTCAATATTAAAGCATTGCAATAGTTGAAATGTTTGTTTTAATCATGTGTGGTATGGATACAGATTGGATATAGACTGGGATTATCTTTGAGGATGAGTGAGAATCTGAAATAGAGATAGGATTCCCTGAGAAACGTGTACAGATGTTTATTATACTGTAATGGAATTTCCAGAAGAAATCTCATTGCATTAATGGAGAATTTCTTAAGGGATCCTGAAATAACACGGGAAGTAGGCTAGAATCTGCAGTTGGCTTTGACAGTGGCTCCTGTTCATTCCACAAACCTGAAGTCCAGAATGCCTCAACACACTGCAGATAGTGTCAAGAAGCCAACTTCGCTTTAAATAGAAGTTGACCATACTGAATCAAACTTTTGATTAAGGACTTCGTTCTGCTTTTGTTCTTTTCAAACAGAAACTCTTTTGCCATCACAGACTACAGCTGTGTAATCGGCTGCTCTATTTACCTGGAAATTGGTCCTGTTGAGTTCAGTGAAGCTAACTTCCGAGTAAAGCCCAGAAGGCTCATTTCCCAAGGATCGGGCAGCACCTGTGGTTGGAAATAACCTGAGCTTTTAAAATTTCTGTGAGAAAAAAAAGGGTATTTCTGTGAATCCACTTCAAAAATGTGTTCGGAGTTTAGAATTTTAACCACAAAATGATTCACAAAGCCTTTCTTCGGATGCTGTTATGCAAATATTAAACCTGTGAGCATGTAATCTCCTTTTGAATCAAAGCACAATCAAAGGCGAGAATAAAGGCGATCAACACGGATGAGAGAACATTTAAGTGGAGGTAACACACACACACACACACACACACACACACACACACAACCACAACCTGACCCAAAGCTTTCCAAATGGTGCCAGCACAGCTGCTTTTGCAGTCAGCCAAATGACCACCTTCTGCTGCCAGAGAGAACATTAGGGAAAGCAGTTCAAGCTCTGGGTCTTGCAATTACTCAGCTACAGTTCCAGATCTATTGTTTCCATTTTTTAGGCTATTCTTTCTGGAACAGATGTTTTGTTTCTGAATTATCAGCGTGGTACTATCTCTGGAATATTAATGACTGCCAACAGAAAAAAAAGGGCTTGCTCTTTCTCTCTGCCAAAGTCCCTTTACTACATCCTCTGCCAACATCATTGGCTGTTGTCAGTTTCATTCCACTGGATTATTCACTCTTCATCTCCTCATGTAAAGCCTTTTCCCGACACCCCCCACCCACCCAATCTACCCATTCACCTCTCAAGAGAGGGGTCACTTGCATCCAGACATGCCTGGACATGACAGGGTATTGCTTCTATATCCAGAAATATAATCTTTTAACCCTATCACCCTATCCAGCTTCCTATATTACATTTGTGCATGCATGTATCTAATACAGCTAACATTGCACTAAAGGAGGAAGATATATCAGCTTTACTGATTTAGGAAGTAAAGAAGGCATTAAAAGTTCCCTCGCCCAACACAACATTTTGAAGAACACATTTCTGAGAATTGTTAAAGGTTGGGATCCTTTCTTTTGGATCAGTCAGCATGGACTGAAGTGCAAACATTCAGCCTAGCAGTCTCTATACTCAGTAGAATGCTAGCTCACTGTCCAATTCTAATTGGTAACCCCTTTGAGGTGTGAGAGGGAAAGAGGCTGAGTTCTGATGAAACTTTAAAGGTTTCTACCTTTCTTTTCAAAGTCCCCAACATTTTAGTAAGATGATACACAGAGTAGTTGTGCCCAGGATGAGGTTTCATGTTCTAATAACAGGGGCAGGGCTGGCTCAGGAATTCTGGGAGTTGAAGTCCATGAGTCATGAAAGAGCCAAGGTTCCCTACCCCCGTTCTAATATGTCAGGCGTTTCCCACTCCTTAATTCCTCCATTGCCAGAAATGCCAAGAAATAGATTAAAAACTAAATAGATATAGTTCCTTTTGGCTTGGGAGAATAAACCCCAGAACTGAATCTATTCCAGCACTTTGTGTTTCTGTAAGCAAGCAATCTAATTATAAAGGAAGTTAATGCCAACATTAGTCTAGTTACCAAGAATCCAAGCTATATCAAATGCCACCAAGTGTTCTCTTTCAAGTAAAGTAGCCTGCGTGTTTATTTAAATTTTCAATCCATTCCATTTTGAAAGTTTCGAATAGCTTATGTAATAAATTTAAATAAAATATGAGGATCTTAGCTATGAATACTGGACTTATGGTAAATACATTTTTAAAACTTTACTTTCAATTCTCTTAAATTAACAGAGAATAATTATTAAATGGGGGGCGGGCGTATGTGGAGTAATTTTTTAAAAGGTCATTCTCATTTTTTAAAATAAACAGTTCACCAGAGAAGAGTGTTTAGATCTCAATAAGCAATTGTTTTTAGCATGTTACAAGTGTTAAGAGATAAGGGACATGTAATCTGTCTCATATGTAATCTTCATCTACATAACCAATATGCCTTTTGCATCACCTCATCCTAATTTAAACCTATACCACTCTAGCCATTCTATGAGAGGGCTGTTATTCATAAATCTCATCCTTTTAATAAAATGTGTTAGCTAGAAAAGATGCTAACAAAATAATTTTTGCTATGGTAGACTAGCATGGTTCACTTCCTGAATAATAAATCTTAATTATCTTCATGAAATAGAGAAAAAAAATATTCATATTATAGACTTTTAAACTGCATTTCCACACTGTAGGACTGCAAGAAGCTAAAAAAAACCCAAACCCATCCATTTTCTGAATTACAACTCACAAGATTCTTTGTGAAAAGCATCATAGTTAATGTTTACTGTAGGTCTCTCATCCAAACACTAGCCAGGTCAACCTAACTTAGTTTTCAAAAATCAGCCTTCATCCTAAAAGAAAACCTTTTAAAGCAAACAAAAAGCTGAAGAGTTGCAGCTTTCCAAATTGCTTTCCAGAGAATTTCTGGTTAACGTTGCTCTGCACCCTTGCCAAGAAAAATGAAACTAGCTGCAGCAGTCCAACAGCTACTGGATGAGAAAGCTTTGTATATAGGTTTTTTTTTTTTTTTACAAAGGAGTAGCTAGCAAATGCCAAACTATAGTGCAGCAAGAAAATGCAAGACCAAAACAGAGGCAAGCAGATAAACTCTTCTACAAAGCCAAATGCTTCTCTTTTCTGAAACTTAAAGTGCTGCTTGTTGGCAGAAATGTTTTAGATAAGTTTAAGTTCAGCTCAACCTGATACCTGATGAGACAAACCAATTGTAGCTTGTGCTTCCAAGAAAAGGGAATTTTTAACAGCATTAGCAAATCCCACACAGCTGTATATAGCTGGAGAACAGACGCTGCAATAAGAGTTCAGAATTTCTGGTATATGGAGTCCTTGACCCTAGAAAAACCTCTTGTTGGAATATACAGATGTGCCTCATTCAGCACATCTGTGTCAGCATGCCTAACTTCTATTTTAAACCACCATCAGAAAAACTTCACTTTGGGTGGGCACCATGAAAAAATTAAAAAATAAATTGATAAGATATAAGTCTTCTTTTGGAAGGAGAATAATCATAAAGCAATGGCCATTTTGTCAACTTGCTTTTGATTATATGCATCATAAGCAAAATCTTCTATACTACAGTATAGAACAGTACAGATCAAAGGATCAATATAGTCATTAAGAATTATTTATGCAATAAATATTTATTTTATTACAGTTTAGGTCCAGGCATGTTTATTTAAAAATAATAATACCTCTGTTGCACTAGCAAATTTGGAAGAGAAATGTTACACTTATTTCCAGAAACAGAAGGTATATAAATCTCCTGGATGATGACAGTATTGTAAGGTGATCACAAAGTTCAAATGTGAATTGAACCCTGAAAAAACTAATTGTTAGTAATGTTTAGAAATAAGATATTTTTGCATCATCATCATCAAAATGTGGGGCGTGATATCCTACACAAATCAAGAGATGAAGTGAGTGAGACAACGATATTCTGGACCCATCTAAATCCTTAGATTTGAATTGAGAAAGAGGGGTTCACATTCTTATGTAGAACATTTAAAATAACATTTAAACTGACCTTTATTTAAAAGGCAATTTTACCTGAGTCAAACACTCCTTTCTAATGATTACACGTACATACAGTTGCATGGCAACAATACTGAAGTAGTATGTCATTGCCTTATTTCAGGAACAGTTTTCTTTTTAACTTTTCATACCCATTTCTGATATTTTTCCTTAGTAATCTTCCATCAGAGTAATCATTAGTCTGAAGGAGTATTCCAAAATCAACTATCACCATTTGCCATGTATCATTTATTTACTACTCTTTACAATCAGTCTCTACCGAAATCTTTCAGGGGGAAATTGTCACATGATTTCAACTTGTGAGTTGCTTTCAATTAAGTTAGTCATGACTCACACTGATAGTTATGTGATAGATGCAACATACATCCAGCAGCATGTACCAGTCAGAAAAAGAATGAATTCTGGGTTGAGTGACTAGCCAATACTTCCAAAGTCATTGATAAATCTGCTGGTATGCTCATACTACTATCTATTCTTTACAATACAAAATTTTCAATGAGCATCTTAAAGGCAGCGAGCTAGAAACTGGAAGTTAATCCACCTGGAGGAGGCCAATCATTCTCTCTTAGCCCAAGAAAGAATGGAATAGCAAACTGCTTCTGAAAAGCATTGCTAAGAAAACTACATAGACTTATCCTTTTGGTCACTAGGAATCAAGACTAACTCAAAGTCCTATACACACAAACACTATTTGGTGTATTTCCAACCTTTTTTAAATATCTGGGTAAATTTTCCCAAGATACCTTTTATACTTCCCAAGTATAAATATAAAAAAAGAACTATTGAGGACAAAAGAAGAAGGGGACATTAGAGAATGAGGTGACTTGATGGAGTCACTGAAGCAGTCAGTGTGAGCTTAAATGGACATCAGGAGATGGTAGATGACAGGAAGGCCTGGAGGAACATTGTCCATGGGGTCACAATGGATCGGACATGACTTCACAATTAACAACAACAAAATTCTCTCAGTTCATGGCTTACAGCTTCCACCACACATTCTCACAACCTTTTACAGAGGGACCCTCGAGAGTACTCTGAGCAGCTGCATCACCACCTGGTTTGGGAATTGCACCATTTAGGATCTCAAGACCCTATAGTAAATAATGAGGACAGCAGAGAAGATCATCGGTGTTGTTCTTCCCTCTGTCATGGACATACACACCACGCACTGCATCCGTAAAGCCAGAAACATTGTGGCTGACCACACACACCCCTCATACACGCTCTTTACTCTTCTGGCCTCTGGAAAAAGGTACAGAAGCAATTGTGCCCCCACAAACAGACTGTGAAACAGTTTCTTTCCACAATCCATCAGACTCCTCAACACAATCTGGAACCATAAATAATTGTGTATTTAGCTTTTTTTTCTTTCTCTAAATTCTTATATTTAGAGCTATGTGTAGTTCTGTGTCCTGCTCTTGTTCTTTTTTATCTATGTTGTCTGATGTAGCACGTTGGTCCTGGGGAAGCATTGTTTCGTTTCACTGTGTACTGTACTATATATTGTTGAAATGACAATAAAACCTACTTTGACTTGACTTGACTTTGACAATCCCAATTGTACTTAGTTTTGTTGACATTAAAACAGATTGCTTTCTTTTCTATTCTTTTCCTCCTTTGCACCTTCCTGTGTCCTTATCCCAATCTTGGGATATTTCAATGAAAATATTTAAATAAACATATTAAAAATCTGTATGTCAGCATTGGTTTTTAATTGACAGATTTTGGCCTTAAAACAAAGTGAAAGGGAACGATGATTAATCCCATTTGAGTAAAAAGATTCCACATAAACTCAGCACCTTGGATGACCTTCAGGCTGTCAAATCTACAACATTCTCTCAAGTTGTGTTCTGACATTATTTTAAGTCAAAGTCTAAGCTTTCCATGAGATTATTTTAAACCTTCTTTTGTTCATCTCACTATTACCATTATTTTGATCACCAAACTTCTATTAAGCAGTCACATTAATACCAGCTTAGAAATGGCCAACAGCTACCATGTTTTAAGTTTCATAGCCACATAGAAAGAGTAAAACAATGGAATAGATACAGGTGAACAATGATTTTGTATGTTTAAAGATCTAGGTCAAAAGCAAAATCCAGCAAAATGCCAAAATCTGCAATTCTTCCTTTTCTCTCAACATTGTAAATGTTAAACATTTTTAAAAAATATGTAGTAATTTATGCTTTAAAATAGCTATTGTTTACCCATAAACTTTGTTTGAATGCTGTCACTTTTTTATGGATTATTTGACACTGTTTGACTTAAATAAAATGAGCAGAAGATACAATCTGCCCTTTCTTTAAAAATGAATTTTCTGTGCAACTGCTGTACAATATAATGACACTGAGCAGCAAAGGAAACTTTTTATTTTACTTTTAGTAGTGAATTCTCCTGAATTTGAATTTCCCTGTATTTATAAAGTACCTCAAGAGAAGTCTGAGTGAGAGAAAAAAAATACACACTCTTCTTTCTATTGCTTCCAAACATTATTCTACAAGAATGAAATAACTAACAAATAGTCTTTATAAAATACTAGAGTCTCGTGTATTTGCTATCAATGGTAGTATATAAGTGATGGGCCAGTGCCTGGAGGCCGTGCGGAGTTGGATGGGGCTTAACAGACTTCAACTCAACCCAGCCAAGACCGAGTGGCTGTGCTTTCCTGCGCCTAGATTT
>JANHFJ010003171.1:79230-90168 GCA_032468195.1 Cerberus rynchops
CTCTGCCCCCCCCCGTGCCTCTTAGCGCCCCTACTTAGTCATCCCACTGCCCCCCAGGGGGCAGTACCGCCCACTTTAGGAACCTCTGCACTAAACTATACTAGCTTTCTGAAATAAAGGGCTGATAAATATATCATAAAGGATATATGGTTACTGCACACATATAGCACTCACCATGCAAAACAGCAATAAGATGATTTACTGTATTACACACAGTTGTATATTCTTACATTCTAGTATATATCTCTATGGTCAGATAGATGAGAGAAACCAGCCATATTAAAATGCCTGGAGTGCAGAATTAAGATAAGGATATAACAGTCCCACTATTTATTTTTAATTAATTCTGAAGCAAATATTTTCTTAATTGCTCCTGTTTTAGGTAAAGAAATGTGAACGATAATTGTTATCGCACCAGATATTCAAAACGTAGGAATGAATTAGGCAAGCGCTGGATATTCATCCCTTCCCTTCTTTTCTTCCCACAAAGCTTTAAAGACAGTTCAGAAGTTTCTCTCATCTAGTTTTCTTGTCAGCAAAACCAAAGAACTTACATTTCTCAAAGGTATAAAAACAGGTGTGGCTCCTGCCATCCTCACCATGGGCTCATAACAGTCATAGAAGGGTTCAATGATTATTACCTAAAACAAAGGAAAGCTTACATGAATAAAGGATAAAAATGAGCTACCTTTTTTCTAATGTCAGAAGCAGTATTCAGTCTGACTTAAAAATAACTTTACACATTTGTAAGCATTTCCTGTATTAAAGCAAAGTCTTTTGGGGGCAGCAAAGAGGGATGCTATCTTAGATAACAGGTTTTTGTAAAACATCATAGGTATTGCAAATTTAGAATGAATGTCTTAGGTGTGAAAGACCAGGTCCTCATATGAAGGTTCAATTCAGTTGATTTAATCCTAAAATCTTGCGCAAAGGAATCTTCTCAACTAACGGTAAGCACCTGGTTAGATAAGGGTCAGTGGCACTCAAGTAGGAACTAGACTTAGCTTGTGGCTACAAAGGAATTTTAGGCTGATCCCTCTTTTCACTCTGCCCCCCGGGTTTTTACCATTCCTTCTCCTACAAAATGAGAAATATGAAAGGAAAAAGAAAATAACAGTTCAAGTGGTAATGCCTGCATTGCATGTGCTGGAGATAAATTGAAGGAATTGGAGATACAAGTGATCCTTGACTTATAACCACAACTGGGACCAGAATTTCCACTGATAAGCAAGGCAATAGTTAAGTGAGGCGCATCTGATTTTAGTACCCTTTTGCCACCGTTTTTAAGTGAATCCCTGCAGTTCTTCAGTGAATGATGAGGTCATTAAGGGAATCTGGCTTCCCCACTGATTCTGACTGTTGGAGGCCAGTTGGGAAGGTTGCAAATGATGATCACATGACCTAGGAATGCAGCAACCATTGTAAATACACGCTGGCTGCCCAGGGCCTACATTTTGATCACATGACTGACTACAGGGTTGCTGCAATGGTCATTATGTGAGTGGAATGGTGATAAGTCTCTTTTTTCAGTGCCATTATAACTTTAAACAGTTGTTAAATGGATAGTTGCAAGTTGAGGACTACCTATATCTAAAAGAGAGAACAGAACTGAATAGTGAGGAGACACTGTGTGTGAGAGAGAATATGGTGTGTATAAAAAGCCATGATTTCATTGTCAGTTTTCCCCTGAATGAAATATATTCTGAGTTTGAACCTATCTTGTTCCAAATTTTACAGGAGCTGAAAGAAATCCCCATTACTGATAGTCTCATATCATTCCAAGCAAAAGACAATAAAATGCTGAAATCGTATCACAAATTCAGAGAAGTCAGCATCCAATTTTCAAATATCATGACATAAAATTTACAGTAGCTTTAAAACAATTGTAGATTACTAGAAAATCCATGATAGAATGTTGCCTTATTAGAATCTGCTTTTAACTATCTTTAATGTTATATTTTTGAAAGTAAAAAGCATTATCCCAAGGCCGAGGTATCAACTGGCAGCGAAATGTATATCTATTAGCCTGCAGATAAAGCTACAGGTACAGAACCATTTAAAAAAAAAACAGATGGGGGATAGTAGAATGGGAAATCCTCTTTAACCCAAATCGGATTTCTACCCGTCAAAAGAGCCAGTTTGAAGTAGTGGTTAAGGCAGTGGTGGCGAACCTTTTACTTACCGAGTGCTAAAGATTACATGCTTTGTGCGTGCCATACACACTTGCGTGTGGCTCCTCCATGTGTGCTGCATGTATAAATGCACCATCTGTACATGCATGAGCTTTTGTACGTGCAATGCACGCGTGCTTCACACAAGCATTCACGCACACTTGAGCGATCGCGTGTGCATGCGCAGGAGAGCTCTGAAGACCAGCTGGATTTCATGCTGCAATCGCGCGCATGCACAGCGGAGGCCCCAAAACCAGCTGGCTCTCTGCAATCGTGCATGCATGCATGTTCATCCTCATGTGCATGCTCAGCTGGAGGTAAGTTGGCCGACAGTTTGTGTGCCCAGCAAGATGGCTCTGCATGCCACCTGTGGCACCCGTGCCGTAGGTTCGCCATCACTGCCCTACAGAGTTTGCAAACCAGCTTTTTGGGGGAGGAAGAAGGAAAAAGATATACAATGGGATCTTTTTCTCATGGAAACTCTTCTCCATAGTATCTTCTGAGAGAGAAAAAAACAAGAGGGGGGGGGACCAAAAAAAAAACTACACGGACTATCAGCACATAATTGCACTTGGACTCTGGTGAGGAACATGACTGAACACATGTCAACTCAGTGTGGTTCCAGCAGCAAAGTTTTATCACTTACATAATACATTTCAAATCCATTTGACAAGCCTAGCAACAAAGGACCTCAAAAATGTAGCATCTTGCTTTGTCTCTGACAATACCCTGATGATGCAACACAAATAGACAAGTTCAGAGAGGTTGGAGAGGAACAGAAACCAATTGTTCTCCCAAATGTTCTCAAGCTCAAATGTTCCCAGATTAAAAGAGGATCGGCATTTATGTCGTCTCCCTTCAAAACTGGCCTCCTGATGGTCTACAGCAGCGCTGCCCGGCAGGAACCAGAGAGAATGGAAATTGGATAAGGTGCCTCCAACTTTCTATTTGAAAGCCTACACACACACACACACACACACACACACACACACAAAACCCAACCACCCAACAACAACAAAGGATGGGATCAAAATGGGATACTTGCTTTTGATCTCTGTCTTTTCTCTCCCCCATCTGATCCCTCAAATTAATTTAATCTGTTACATTTGCATTCTGAAATAGTTTGAATGCAGAAGCTCCCAAGACATTCCTGCAAGCATTTATTCCTGTAATCGGCAGGTCTGGGTGAGACCTCAGAGCAATCTTTCAAATAGGTCAAATGAGGAAAGTACAAGCCAGCAACCTCCCTGTCTTAGATGACTCTCCAAATGTGTAAAAGGAACCCATTTTGCAGCAAAGTGTGATAAGATGAAGAAGTGGCCCCTTCTTTTCAGAATAACACCAGCTCAAGACAGTAACTACTTTTGTTCCCAATTATTCCAAGAGGAAAGTGAAGGGGGACATTGCCCATTCTGCACGACCATCTCCATGATGACCCAATGTCGAGTAGATGCTTTAGAAAGCAGATGTGAAAAGGTGACAACCTCTTGCCTGTGACTATTTTCCATCTGAGTTTGTTGCTAAGTGGTCAGTCATGAATGTTTGGCCCTCAGAGTTAAAATTGCTGCCCGCTACGGTGCTTGAACTGTCATTTTTTAAGTTATACACTGGTGACTTACCCCATCTCAAAACATCTTGGGCCACCCCTGGTCTCAATTGCTAAAAAAATTGTCAAAGATCACATGTTTAACACACATGCAATCTATCTCTTTGGCTTATCATGTTGTGTAAACCCAGCCAATCATGGCTTACAGTATGTGTCAGGGTTCCACACAACATCAGCAACGCAATCAGAATTCTGAAGAGACAAAGTCCAAAGAATAAGATTTTATTGAAGACATTGTCCTGGTATGGTCTGTTGAAATCCCGAATCTAAAGCTTCTGGGATTTCTTCCTCCAAGTCAAACTTAAAGTTCTACCCCATTAATTATCACATGTTAATTACTGTCCAACCATTTCAAAAAGGAGTCCAACGACATCCGAAGACACTTCCCCTCGCAGGTGCGAAGTGCCAAAAAGAAATTTTCATGAGAACTAAAGTTAAAGAATGAAAACAAGATAAGAAGTTGCCGCTTCTACCTCCCCCCCTTCGCCCTCTCAGCGACCTTGCAACAGAAAACGTGTAAATGTGTCAAGTGTATAAAATGTATAAAATGGCCTGCAAAATATAAAATGGAACAACCCCCTCATACATAAATGTCCTTTTGGATCTTGACAGTGTGTGTGTGTGTGTGTGTGTGCATGAAAACTCATGCACATTTGTGTATGTGTATAAATGTGTGCATGCATGAATATGAAAAATTATACATTGCAGAGAAGAAAGACTGAACAAAGGGATTCTCTGGGTGTCCTGAATCTGTTATAAAACATATCTCTCTCCTAAAGTGATGGAACAAAATGTTATGTTTCATGTTAAAGTTTGTAACAGCATCTGTTCATCCAGACCATTGATTATCTTTAATGATTTATCAAACGTCTTTCTAAAGATCTTATTTCACATGCAGAGAAGAACAAGAAGAATGGTTAGGGAGCTGGATGATAAAACATATGAAGAATGGTTACAGGCATTAGATCAATGATGAAATGCAGCCTGGTTGCACTGGTTCGGCTGATCCGGTAGTGGCAACAACATTTGGCCCTGCTCACCTGCCCCTAACGATGTTTGGGCTCTCTTACCCACTCCTCTTTTTTCCTGTCTTATTTCCTTTCCTTTTTTTCTTTTTACTTACCTGAATCATGCAGAACAGTTGTTCTGTGCACCTCTGTGGCCTTCCCAATCACCCAGGCTGCCTCCGGTAAGCAAAGACAAGCAGTTAAGAAGCTGCATGGCAGTGCAGTTGGCACATAAGCGGTGCACACTGAACCAGTAGTAAAACTGGTTGGATTCCACCGCTGAATTAGATATGTTTAGTCTAATGAAAAGAAGGACTGGGGTTGATATGATAGCATTGTTCCAATATTTGAGGGCTGCTATAACGAAGAGAGGAGGTCAACCTATTTACCAAAACAAGGCAAAACAAGAAACAATGGATGGAAAGTAATCAAGGAAGGAATCAACCCAGAACTAAGAAGAAATTTCTTGACAGAACAATTAGCAGGGGATTGGATTAGAAGATCTCCAACATCTCTTCCAACTTTGTTATTCTGTATATAAAGAATAATTCAGGATTCATAAGTCATTGGGATAATTTTTAAAATGTCCTTTACAAAAAGGGCTCTTTGAAGCCTCATTTCATTAAAAAGTCTGATTTCCCCAGAATCCACCATTGTTGAGTTAGATGATCAAAAAGCTAGCATAAACTTTTGTCCACAATGGTCCCCCCAGTATTGTTAGGAATTATTCTGCTACACACCAAGGCACAAAGGTGCAGGGGTTGCTGCTGAGGTAGTTGTACAATTGTTTCCATGGTGACTTGTTAATCTCACAGACTTTTACCAGCATAGGTGTACATCGAAGACTTTGTGAGTTGTGTTGCCCTTGATTTTATGATGATTGGGCTGAAGAATGTGAGCATGGCTGCTGAATGGGGCTTACAACATGTCATCTAAAGAACATTTATTAGTGAAGAGGTGGGAGGAAGTTATTAGTCACATCTGATACTGAAAGAAGCCACATTTGAACCAAAAAAGGGAAGAATTCATTACAAAGTCCTATAAAATGGCCAAGGGAATGTGTGTATGTGGTGGGGCTGGGAACCCTGCAGATTCTTTGGATAGACTTCTCCAAAATGGTCCTGTTGGGAATTAGCAGAGGCACTTAGTTTGAATTAAACTGATGGGTTGTTGGAAAGCTTTCTGTCCCAAAGTGCACAATTATTTATTTATTTGGTACTTCCAAAGTTTATTCCCTACTCATTAGTGATATTTTGGATCTGACTTGCCTCCCGAGCTATACTGCAGTTTTGAAAATTAACACAAAACATGTGTGTAAGACATCTCTGCAGTTAATGAATATTGTTGCCAGATGGATTGGAGAAAGCTCTGTGTAGTTTTCTCCCACACAGGATACCTGTGGATATTAAAATGTAAATGGTAAATGGTTTCTTTAATAAAAGAGACTCCATGTTTCAGTGGAATTTGGCTTCTTGGCAGGGCTCACAATTGTATTAGGCTCCTCATATGCTATAATGCACACTAGGTGAGTTATTCATTTCCCATCTTCATTAGCACTTTTGACGTATTTTGCTTATCAAACATTTCAGTGACTTGACTTGATGTGATTGCAGAAAGTTAAAAACCACAGATCTTTTTTCCATGAGACTCAATATACCAACTCAAGGGCCCCTGATGAGAACAAAACTCTGAGGAAGGTAGATGGTTTGAGAAAACAGTAGGTGGCTAGCCTAAATTAAATAAATAAAACCAAGGTTCAGCTTCAGAATCGGTGTCTCAGGGATAGCAGGCCTGTCTGAAAGTTATTTGATTTTAGATATGTTTTCCTACATGGAATGTATCTATGATGCTTAATACAGACCAAAGTAAGTTTACTGTTTCAAGTAAACAATGCACATATTCTGAGTAACAAATGGTGATTGGAAGTTAAGATTTCACAAGTTGTGATTATTTCAAAATTAATGTTGATATTTTTAAACAATTTAAAAAGTAAATAGTGTATTACTTTTTGGGGGAAATATATTTATTTTATGATAAGTAGCTTAGCAGTCTGTTAAATAAATAAAATCTAGTTGGAGTAAATGTTTTTTTATGAATTCTTAATGTTATAAAACAATAAAAAGATATCTGCATCAGATATAAGAGCCAGTGTAATGGTATGTGGGAGTGCATTTTAGAAGGAACCTTCCTATTTTTTTGAAAAGTAGAATCAAAGGTGTAACCTTACAACAAAGATAGTATTAGTACTCATAGATTGTGCTTCTTGCCTGAACTACCTTGAAGGACTGATACTTATCTTGCAAGATGCTTCCCACACTCCTTTTCTTTCTGTGGGCTGAGATACATTTGGCATGATGTTTGTATAGTTGTATAGTCTGTAGATGGTTGTATAGTCTATGAATCTTCCTCCTGTCTCCCAAGGCCATTCCCAGATACCATTATACCCACATGGCCCTAGAGTGTTTTTAGATCCCTGGCCCAAAATTTCTGGGAGAAATAACTGGCTATTAATCACAAAAAAAATGCAAGTAATGGTGTTTTCCCATAGTACTAAACCCACAACTGGCAAAGATGTACAATTGCAAAACTGGCAAGATGTACACAGCAAGTTTAATCATTTCAGTAGTTAGGAGTAGTGTTTTAATCCTTCAGAAGTAAGCATGTCCATGGCATATACTGTATGTTTCCACCATGGCTCAAAAGTATATAAGAAAAAAAGTATAAAAGAACTATAAGCTTCTTTTAAGACTTTTTTCATTGGCAGCAAATATATTTTATGTCAGCTGCCATCAAAAGGTCCAGTGAAAACACTTGTGGAATGACTATATGGTGTGGAATGCTATGCTGAAGTCTTGAAAAAAACAAACAAACTGGTTTCCTAAGAACTCTTTGCTTGGCTCTAATGTGTTCTAAAGTGGTCCTGAAACAAGAAGGTGGATTACCTAGAATTAAAGTCAGTTTATGACAACTAAAACTACTAGTTCAAGAAGCCTGTAGTTTTAGCCATCCAGGTCATGGTTGTCCCAAAGGTGCTTTTTCATAAGGCAACTTCTGAAAAAAAATTCCTGTTTTTTCTTTGAAGACCAGATGAGAAGCAAAACATCTTCAAAGAAAAAAAAACAAGAAAGTCCATTTGCCTCCTGAAAAACACCTTTGGGGTGGCTACTAGTTCAACAATAATTTCAGCTCTACTGGGTTACTGGATTAATTTTACAGGACACGTTTAAAAGTAAACTGGATTCCTATGGTATTCTGTTGTTCTTGTTAGGATTAGAAAAGACCAAGAAATCATGACACAGGATTGAGGATGCTGAATTGCAGACTAAACATTTATTTACCTTCTCAGAAAAATGAAAACCCTTTCACCAACATATTTTATACTGACTTTTTTCCAGAGTCCATTTCTATGTTTTGCCCTTAGCAAACCAGGGTGGCAAATATAATAAAATGTTATTGTCCTAAAAATTCCATATAGGTGCATCAAGAGAAATTGGGTCTATAGAGCAAGTCTTTCCATGATGTCAATTTTATTTAGATTTTCATTTGAAAAAGACACCTGCAGTTAGCAAATTATTTTTCGGGGAACAGAGAGAATGCATTTGTTTAAAATTATCCAGCCAAACCAACTGAATCTATATAAAATATTTGTCAGCAAACAAAAATCCTAAAATTATTCATTCATAGCAACTTTTTTTGCATTTTAACAGCCAGGGTGAACAATATTAGTATTAATGTATTGGGATAAGAAGAACCTAGATGTATTGCTACGGGGAATGACAAATTAATTAGTTATAAGTTTTTTCATTGTGTATATTTTTCCTCTGATATTTATCTTGTCTGGTATCTAGTCTCTGCCCATATTAATTGATATTTTATATAATATGTTGTATTACAAAATAGACTGCTCTGCAAAATGAGTATACAAGATAGTATTATTACACCAGTTTTGCCAGGATTGTTAGGAAACTAGACTAGAAACTCTTGTGCTCCTCATTGCTCTTGTCCAAGAAGAAAAAAAAAATCAAATCAAATCAAATTTTGTTTGTCACATACATAGTCATACATGGTACGAGAATGCAGTGAAATGCGTTTGTGACTGTTCACGACTATAGGTAGTAGGACAAGAGATAGTCTAGATAGGGTAGGAGAATGGATAAATTCCGTGTGTTTATGTGTTTTTCAAAATAAAATGGAACTGTCTATTAAAAATACTGATTCAAAAGCCAGTACTGATTCATATTTGATTAAGGCTGTTTAACACTGCATGTTTTACTTTACTCAGATTAGGCCAGGTTGCCAGAAAAATAATATCTATTTTCACATTTCCTATATCTCAGATCACTGCTGGGAATGCCACAATTAAACTAATGCCTTTAAGAGTAGCAACTTATTATTTATTTATTGCATGTCATTAATATCCTGCCTTTTTAAAAGAGGTTGAGGTGGCAAAGACCTGCTAATTGCACCTCTGCAACAACGGTGCTGTGAAGTAGGTAAGGCTGGAAGACAGGTCCATTTCTCCACTATCAACTTATATTGTCTTCTAGTGTCATCTAACCATCCTGGTGCTGAAGTAACAGGAGCAAATGTTTATGTCACTTCAACAGTGGCTGTACAATGGAATAGAGATGCAGTAATATTCACTAGAGGAGAAATGCAGAGTGTCTAGCCCAGTGATGGTGAACCTTTTAGAGACCGAGTGCCCAAACTGGAAGGCATGTATATGTGCATGCATGCATGTGGGGCAGAGACGAAGCTGGCTGGTGGGAGGTGGGGCATCACAACACCAGCAGCTCTACAAGAAGTGAGTTCTTTTTCTTTCATGAGCTTCTGTTTTGTCATTTGCAGGGAAACAGAAGTGGTGGAGCTGAGCTGGAGCAACGATGCAGGTGCCCATAGAGAAGATTCTGAGTGCCATCTCTGGCACACATGCTATAGGTTTGCCACCACTGGTCTAGCCAAAGTTTCTAATCTTGGTTGAATGGGGACTTGACTCTGGTACGTAACAGAATAACAGAGTTGGAAGGACCCTTGAAGGTCTTATATTTCAACCCCCTGCTCAAGCAGGAAACTTTATACAATTTCAGACAAATGGCTGTCCAATCTCTTCTTAAAAACCTCCAGTGTTGGAGCAGCCACAACTTTTGGAAGCACATTGTTCCACTGATTAATTGTTCTCATTGTTAGGAGATTTCTCCTTAGTTCTAGGTTACCTCCTTGATTAGTTTCAATGGAAATGAATGAAGCAATGGAATGCTTCTTGTTTTGCCTTCAGGTGTATTGGAGAATAGGTTGACCTCCTCTTCTTTGTAGCAGCCCCTTAGATATTGAAACACTGCTATCATATCACCCAGTCCTTTTCCTCTAAGGGTTCCTGATGACATTTATTGGTCTCCTGATAGGACTACATCCAAGCATAAATAAACAAATTTCTACTCTGATCCCTGTTTCATCTGAGCTTTAAATTCATTATGTACTCCAAAGCACATTTTTTGTTTTTATTGCTGATTTTAAAAGTATTGATGTTTTTATTAATATTTTTAATCATTTATGTGTTAGTTTCACTTTATGTTTTATTGACTAGCCAAATGGTTATATTAAATAAAATATAATAAAATATACAGCCTATTGAACAATGAAATAACCGGATAAGAACCTTGGCAGTTGACTGCAATCTCATCCATGTATATTATTTATTTTTCCTATCTAAGAAACGAGCAAAAGTGAAGAAAATATACATTGGATAAATACAAGTTGTTAGAAGCTCATGAATTTCATAGGATGTTGGTGAAGAAAATCCAGCATTTTGTCAAATTAGTGATATCATCTAACTTCTTCACATCAGCTAAAACTACAATCCAGCTGTAAACATGCCTCTTGCACATTTATCATAGACTCTATGACAGGGGCATCAAAGTCGCATCATCATGGTGGCGTTATGTGACATATTCACTTCACTAAACTGGGCAGGGGTGGGGCCAGCACATGATGCTGACAGCCATGCTTTATGAGCTACCATTTGCTACCATGACACATGACCCGGTCGAGAGCTTGGTCACCACCTGGGATAGGGTGGTGGCCGGGGCTCTTGACCGGGTCGTGCCCTTGTGGCCCCTGACTCGGCGTCGATCCCAGTTGGCTCCTTGGTTCTCCG